>JANHGL010017453.1:0-25107 GCA_024611195.1 Ceyx melanurus
GGGACGATTGCCGAGATCAGACGGAGGAGGACGGCGGGACAGAGCCAGGGCGGTCCCGGCCCCCTCGCCCCGGAGTGGGGGGGTGGCCGCGAAGGCAGCAACCTGGGAAGGGGGGGCTGCAACGATCCCGCCGGGGCCTGGCGGCCACTAGACAGGTCTAGCCTCAGGCGGCAGCCGTGATGAGGGGGCCGCGCCGTGGCCGCACAGAAAGGCGGCTGAGAGCCGGGGCAAGCGGAGCCACGGGACGGGGACGTGGCTCCTTCTCTACCTCCTGCCTACTGGGAAAGTTTGCCCTACTCTCCAAGGCAAATCGCGGCGAGCCTCCAGGGTCTTCTAGCTGGAGTTCCTGCGCCGTGGAGCCTCCCAGCGCTGCTCTGCCGTCTGCCCCGCCGGAGCGGCCGATTTGTAGGGCGCAGGGTTCCGCCCCAACGGGCTGAAGGGCCGCGGCCGCGAGGGAGGAGTCAGCCACTTGCAGGAGCGGCCGGGGGGAGTCGGCGAAGGAGGGGAGCGCGGGCAGTGCTGGTGCTGCTGCCGGAGCTGCTGGCGCGGCGGGGGGACGCGCGGCAGTTCCCCACGGGGCAGCGGGGGCCCCGGGATGCGGGGGCGTGTGTCTACCCTTCCTTCTACCTTCCGTTCCCCATGTGAAAGCCGGATGGGAACCGTGGGAGCGCGGAGTGATTCACCGACATGTGTGGGGGGGGGGTGTAACCTCAGAGGCAATTACACTTTTATGATTCAGCTCTTTTTTCTTTTTTTCCTTTTTTTTTTTTTCGGGTGTGTGGCCGCTCGCCCACTCCTCGTCTCCAGCCGGGGACAGCAGAGTTGAGCTACCTGCTGCTCGCACCTTCCCGTCAAGCGAGGTAATTCAGCAGATGGGCTTGGGAGAGGGGGAGACCTGCCTGCATGAACGCGCGAACACATCTTTTTCGGGGAAAGAAAAAAAAAAAATGCACTTGTTTTGAGTTGGTAGCTTGTTTCCTTCTCAAAAACTGATTGTACTTCAGCGTTGCTGTTGTCTCTAATGTGATTTACCATAATTCTGCCTAATGCATCTTCCAAAAAGAGGAAAATATTCTAAACTGGTCACAAGCATATCTAAATTTATCTCACATAGTGCTCTCCTCAAGACTTAGCAGCTTCTATCCACCATGCAATAGGACTTCACATCTTAAGTACCTTTTTTTTTTGTACTTGTAAAGTGTGTTGTCGATTCTTGATGTACGCTTTGTAATGATTGTGCTCCTGACAGGTGGCTGCGGTGGCTTTTACATTGAATGCATCCTCTGTTACCACCTTACTCTAGCAAGGAGACACACATGCCAGCAACTCCGGACTAGCAGTGGGAAGAGTAACATTCTTTGTAACACAGCATTTCCAGCTGTTCAATGTATTTTGATTCAAGGCATGAAGAATCACTATTGCATGTTAGATTTCTCTCTGTTTTTATTACTATGTGATTTGATTTGTGCAATTATAACATGTATTTTATCTCAGTGAGGAGACAGGTGTGCAGTCTCTTGTGTACTTCAGAGACCTCAAATTCTGTAAGACATAGATGTGCTTCATAGAGGGAATGAATGAAAGGATGCTTACCAAATACCCTTTAGATGCTCTACAAGTAAAAAGTCAGAAATTTTCTCTAGAATTTATGGAAAATTTAACTGTGGAAGAGATATGGAAACTTCACCCCTCCTGTGCTGTCAGTAGATTATAAAATGTGGATCAAAGATGTGATGAGAACCAGTGCTGGTTTCACTGAGAGTACACTGTTCTTGTACTCTCTCTGGAAAGCCTAGGACTTGTACATATACAAGGAAAATAATCTATTGAGCTATTTGTAGTGACCTCTGTTCTCCCTCCAACACCATACCAGGTACAATATCACCATATCTCTATTCATATTTTCGTGCCATAAGTTGCTTCTCAGATACCTTTTGTCCTTTTAAAAGTGCCAGCATTTAAAATAAATCCTCAGGTGACCTTTTTTCTCTCAAACAGCCACCACCCCACCCCACCCCCCCCAAAAAAAAAAAAAAGAAAAAAGGAAGATCCTAAGCAGATGACAGTAAGAACCAGTGTGGTTTTGGGGACAGAGTAAGTAGTTTGAAGGACTAATTTCAGTACTGCTGGCAGGTGAGAAGCATCTCTGGGATAAATTTACCCTTGGATTTGTGCTATGTGCAAAAACCCACACTGCCACTGAACCACAAAACTCTTTGCACACCTGGCACATGTCTCTGCTCCTCTCTTTTCTCTCAAGAGCACACTAGAATCTTCTCAAGGCCCTCAATCCCACTGAGGTCCTCCACAATTCCTCCTTTTTTGTACTTGTGTTACAAAAGTTGCCTGGTGACATCTGCTGCAGGGCCATTTGCAGCAGAAACACAAACGTGGCAACATCACTAACACAACTACAATGATGAATAAAACCAACAATCCAGTTTTTAACCATCCTGACAATTCCCAGCCCCTAAGCAAGTTATTCAACCAATCCATCATCTGCTTTAGTTGGACCATTCACTCCTCACTTAGTGAATCATCCATAACAGGTGGAACACAGCGAGCAGGAACCCACTGTGGTCTGCCATCTGTGGAGGCACAAGCAGTACCCTCTTCCCCAGGTTAATAATCACCTGAGGATGGCCATTGCCCTTGTCATGAGGTCTCAGACCTGCACTTTAGGGACTACTCCTGGAACACCTGTTAAAGTTCCAAAACAACACAAGATTGACAGTTGTTGAAGATAATCAGTAACCTGTAAAAAATTCAATACATACCTTAGTGAGTCATGCCTCCCATCCTTCTCCTGTCATTTCCCCTTTTTTTTTTTTGAAGCATCTGCTTCAGAGTGCCATGGGCACATTCCACTATGCCTTGTCCCATAGGAGAGAGAGGGATGTTGGTAATGTGAGCAACTCCCCAAAGTTAAATAAAAAGAGGCCACTAGTGGAGATATCCACTGGGCCATTATCAGTCTTAATCTGCTAAGACACACCAGCCACAGAAAAGGCATGCTTCTAGTGTCCAATGCCATCCTTGGTGGCCTCACCTGAATGGGTGGTAGCAATAACAACAGAATAAAAGGTATCAATAGACACATGAGCATATTTCAACTGCCCAAAATCAGCAATATGAGTCACATCAGTCTGCCATATCTGCAGCACACGCAGTCCTTGAGGGTTAGTCCCATAGTAATAAGGAGTCCCACTAAGAGTCTAAACAGAAGTTGGCTTTTCCATAAATAAAGTGCATAAAATCTTAAGCATCAGGTCTTAATGCAAATGTACTATAAAATGTCAGTCATCATTTCCAAGCTTTATAAAAAATGTTGTTACTTCTTATGCCTGTTTCTGAAAGGCTGAATAATTCTGTAACAACTACCAAATGTGGCAATTAAAGTAGACTAATTTATGACATCAGGAAATTAACATTTACTATGAGAACAATTATGAAAACAGTAATCCAACATTTTGTGTCCAACACAACACAAACCTATAGTTTACATCACCTTGTATTTCAAGGACATAACCCTATAGATTTTATCTCAGTTGTTTTCTCATTGTCCATTTTTAGCCAGCACTTACTCTCTGCTTCTTCCAATGAATATTTAGTAAGGGACTGATAGTTTACTGCTGGAATCCTAAGGTAGAGTTTTGGAGAAGAGGGATTGCTCTGGCTTTGGTTTTTACATTTTAGTGGTGTTTGAAACTAGAGTATAGAGCCAGAGAGCAATATTCTTTGATAAAACTGAGGGAATAGGGTAAAACTTAAATGTGGTAGAATTAGGGAAATTATCCCATTTCTGTTGAAAACAACAACAATACTCCCTTTAAATTCAGTACCCCAAATATTTCCATTACTAAAGCTTATTGTGGCTTGAACTTAAGAAAGTAAGTATTCTGCCACTATAAAGTAAAATTTTTCAAGACATGTTTAACTTTTGTCCTGAATAACACAATTGAAAAACTCATATATTGCTGTGGACAATCTTCTCGTTGTCTTACTAAACTGACTCAGGGTCTTCATGCTATAAAAATAATGATTGGTTTTTTAATTTGTATTAATACATCAGCATTAGATAAAAGCTACTATTTTGTAGTTTTCAGAGTTCATTTTAGCTCATAAGTCTCCAAATATTCAGGTTCTACTTCTCAGAAGGTTCTCTAAAATAGTGAACTAATACCCTAAACCCTTAAGATGTCAGAGTGACTTCAAGCCATTTTTTTGTTTGGATCTGCATCAGAGATATTTCTGTACTCATATGCCTCATCAACACATTCTTGATGGTAATATGTTGCAATAACTTTTTTTTTCCCCAGCTCATTTGAAACTGTTTTTTGGTTTTTTTTTTTCTGGTATGGAACTTGTACTTACAAATAGTGAAGGGATGTATGTTTTCCCATGAGAATCAAGACATACATGTCTTTTAGAGGACTTAATAGTAAAGCAAAAAAACCAAATCTATCCTAGATAAGAAAATAAAGTGAAAGAAAACCTTTAAACTTTTAGCTCATTTAAAAAATGCATTCTTCTGTCTTATCATTTTTGTAGTCATGAGTGAGAAGCCTGTAAACAATGCTTTCATTTCTGAACCAATAACCCAGAACTCAACTGATTCTTATCATGGTTTAGATCAGAAATTATCTTAGCAAAGACTGTGGAGGTAGCAACTATGCGGAAATATGAAAGGAAAATCTGGGGAATAGGACAAACCTCTATAAAAGATACTATTGAAGGGTTTTATTGATATTTTTTTTACTAATGCTTACTGCAGAGGGGACAGATTAGATGACCTTTGGAGGTCCCTTCCAGCCCAAACCATTCTATGATTCTATTATTTTTAATGATCTCTGTTCTAATTAAAGAATTGTAAATGCTTATTAGGGATATTTTAGATACAAACATGTAATCTGTTGCCTATTTCCAGTAAATTATTGTCATAAAATGCTTAAGAAGGCAAGAAAAACAACAGAGGAGCCATTCATGATTGTTTTAAATATCCATTATTAATAATTATATAACAATGATATAAATCTACCATTCAGTGTGGTTTAGCACAGTATTTTCTCTGATCTCATTTATGAATGGTTTATAACTGAATAGATATTTATGAATATTAGATTTGCTTAAATGGTAATTAACATAGAAGCTTGATAAAGTGGAGCCTGTTATTCATTATTTCCACACATCTCGCAGGATTTATTGTATCAAAGTCGTAAGCACAGTGGCTTTTTTTTAGACAAGTATTGATAATTTACTGAATTGCTAAAGATGGAGAGAGATCATGTAAAAAACTATTTTCCTGATGGCAGGAAAAAAACACTTCAGAAGAACTTTCTTTTAAAGATATTTTTAAGCTATTTTCCAAACATTTTTAAGTTAAAGGAGCTACTCTGGAACAAAATGCTCTGCAGAATGAGTTTACTACCTTAGCATATTGCTAATTGCTACAGCACATCTGCAGACGAGCTCATGGCAGGCTGGCTGAAGCCTCCATTGATGAAGTTTGCCAAAATATCCATTCTTTGTGCTGTAATGAAATGCAAGGAACTTTGACAGTATCTTTTTTTTTAATTGTACTGTCTCTTCTGAAAATACCTTTTTTTGTGTGTGGTTTTAAACTAGAGAAGGGTAGATTTAGGTTGGATTTTAGGAAGCAGCTCTTTACTATGAGGGCGGTGGAACATTGGAACAGGTTGCTTAGGGAGGTGTTGGAGGCCCCACCCCTGGATTCAAGGTCGGACTTGACAAGGCTCTGAGCAAATGTCCCAAACTAAAGTATTCTATAAATCTATTATTCTAATTACATTCTTTTTCTGGTATTTTTTCCATCCAAAGAAAACTACAGATGTTAGCCTTGGTCTCCTAGTTACATTCCAGCTTGTGTATTTACCTTTTTGTTTTGTTTTATTTATTTTAATTCCCTCTGCAGTTTCCAATTGTCACAGTACTTCTCACCAGACCTGTTAAATAGCATGGTTGCACATTGCTGACTGAACATGAGAGCCTCCATTTTTCTTTTAGCCATCAGCTATGTTTCAGCTCCACAGTTTATTTAACATGAGATCTGAAACATCTTGCTATTCCCATAGAGTTTCTTCCACCGAGGGAAGCTTAAATCTATATCTTTAGGAGGAAAACAGGAAAATACTTCTGATTTTCAATAAATTTCCCACTAACTTTTCTGGTAACCTATTTAATTCAACTAAAATCCCCTTAGCTGTGATGTGATGTCTTTAAAAGCATTTGATGATGCTGAGGTCAATGTCAGGCATGCTGACTAGGCACATTTCATATTGTTTCCTGAATCATTGTCTTTCCCTGTAAGGTTGGACCGTAATCCTTTGAAGTCCAGGATTGTTATGGATGGAAGAACATAGTAAAGTATGATTTCATGAGTATACTTTCATGTTAATTGCTAGGACCTTTATGTCCCTACCTTAGCACATGCAGTCTCATGACAGAGGAAGCATGCTGGCTCAGGACTGTGTGGAATAGCATACTTTCATTATGAAAACATAGGATTATGTTAGCCTAAATGCAAGTTCTTCACACATAGTATTAAATTAGAGGGGTTTGGGTTAAAAATTAGAATTCTAGAGTAAAAGACAATGAAAAGGTAAGGCTCAAAAATGCAGTTAGTAAACATAAAAAACATTACAATATTAATGGCATCAAATGCAGCAGGATGACATTTGCCCTCAGTTGTTCAGAATAGCCATCTGTTGCACAATCCAGAACAAGAATTATGTTGGAAGTTTGCCAGTATAGAAAATACCCCAATTTTACGAAGTGCTTTGAAAGTGCATCAGAGTAAGAGTTGCTTTGTAGATATAGGAACTCATTTGTTTAAGGGCAGTGAACCTCTCATGCATTCTCAGTGCAAATCTCAGGTAAGAAATAGTTGTGCAGTACAGAAAAGGGCTTCACAGGAGCACATGCTCCACAGAATAGTAGCTCGACAGTCTGCACAGCATGCCACAGATAACAGAAGTTTTATGTTCCATGACACTTAGCCTTATTGAGTCTCTAACACCTGTACCATTCTGATTTCAACCTGCTCTTATAACCAATGTTTCTGATAAAAATTAGGAAAAATAACAAAGCTATTCTTTACAATTTTTTTTTGATGTGTTGAAAGGGGATGTTAGACTGGCAAACTATCTACCTTTAGTCCTGTAATGAGGTGTGTGAACTCTACAGATCTGTGAATTCTGGAAATAGGAAAACCCTTTGGTGAAAGACATTCTGCAAGACAGTAAAACACTGGACTTCTTTAAACAGGTCTGGTTTGTGGACTTGTGGAGAAATAAGTCTTACCTCCATAACATGAAAATAACTCACCAAGAATCCAGTCTCAATGGATGGGAGGAGCATAGAACTAAATGTTGTCCACATTACAGAACAAGGTTGATGCAAAAACATTGGAGGTGAATTGAAATGAATCTTGATCTGTTTTCCAACAGGCTGACCTATGCACATTTTTGTATCAATTGAAGTGCAAGTACTCAGAGTGGATGCACCTAAGAGAACTTTTTCAATATATAACACATTTATAACAATGCAGCTGCAGCCACCTTACTTATACACTCATTTGCCCTTCCGTTGGTTTCTAAAATACCATATTTCTCTTATCTTCTGTTACATGAGCCCTTATTGTTTCCTGAACTTCCTTCAAAAGCTGTATATCACTTTGACTATGTGGTAGTCAGGCTTATTGCAGTTGTGTGTACATAATAATGGTTATGAAATTCTGTCCAGCACTTTCCACACCACTGATGATTTTGAAGGCACTTCAACAGGAAAATTATAGATTCCAATAAATGTATCTTACAAATATTTAAGTACAGCTTCCAAAACCTAAGGCTTTTCATATAAAAATAAAAACATATCATCAAGTACCTTTATTTATACAAACAACTCCCTCAACTTCAGAAATCATACCTGATTTGGAACACGTTGCTAGGATCACAACCTTATGTTTGAAGTACATGTCAAATATTAACATGTGTTTGTATTGTTAAATGCCTCATTGATTTCCTACCCTGTCCACTCTTTTCTAAAGTAACAACTGTTAGTTTGCTCATGTGAATGTTTGAATGAATTACTCTGTTTTTCTTATCAGGCCTGTTAATACATTACTATAACTGAATATCTCACAAAATCAAATCACACTTCAAATACTCTTGTGCAGTGGATTGTTTTTCATTGGTCTCTAAATCGTGTAATTTAAACAAGGATTTGTCTTTCATTAACTTTTTGACTACTTTCTAATGAAACTTAAAGTCACTTGTATTTAACATAAAAAGCAGATTAATACATTTTCCAGCTCTCAGTAGCTGATAGTTGTTGCTTTTCAGTTTGTTTCTATATTTTAAAGTTCAGTGATTATATAGACTTCTTTGAAAAACATCTTGTAAGTCAAGGAGAGAAGACAAATAAAGGAATAACAATATAATTATCTATGGTTGTTATGCAGTGGTAATCAATAATTTATATTTCAACTAATAGGAAGATAAATAGGTAAAGGAGACAGGAAATCTAATAGCGGAAAAATAATTTTATCATTTCCAAACAGATGTTTACTGAAAGAAAAATATCTAATTTTCTTCAAATAAATGACATTTTGCAGAGCTACAGAATCAGAGCTTGAAAGCAGGTGTGAATGTGTTTAATGTTCCTTAATTCAAATTGTTTACACTATTTTAGTGCTGTACCTTTTGGCAGACCTTTTGCAAGACAAACGACATGCTGTTATTCTGCTTTCACAGCAGCTGATAGAGGAAAAATTTCCTTGCTTCTCTCTTCTTCAAGATAAAAGACATTAGTACAGTTCCTGCCTAGTTTTCAGTGCACTCTGAGTTCCGTTGCCTTGAGACACACTTAGGTTTGATGAGGCATGATAGAGAGTGGGCTGAGTATACCACTAGCCCTGTTCTGATCCCTCTTACCCTTGCCAGAAAGGAAATGTCGGTTCTATGGTTAATATGCTGGTATATCAGAATGCCAACTTCTGAGGTGCAGAAGGCAAGGTGGTGTCTAGGTCTTGATGACTGAGAGAAGACTCAAGTAAGCTAGAGAAACTTCATGCCAGTGCAGCAGCAGTAACAAGACTTTGGTACACTTCAGCGCAAGTATTATAGCAAGGCACAAAATTTCACCAGCTGAGCCTCTAGTCCATACTCAGGAAAATAAGGCTGAAGATAGTAAAAAATTACCACAGTAAGTATGAATTGAACAAATTAATAGATTCTTCTATATCATACCTTAACATGCAACGTTTATAAACATAAATACACTTATTTGGGTGTTACAGTTTATCTTTGCTCTACTGGACTTCAGGAATTATTATTCTAGTTACTAGGCTGTGTTATGCTTTTGAGTTAAATTTACTAGAGTTTCTCTGAATACAGTATTTTCTGTTACTCCTATCCCTTTAAACATATACAAGCACTATAAAAGTACAAAATCTCTTCCATTTAATTATAAGCAGCAACATCTACAACATATTACACATAATTTCTGCTCCATAGGTCTGCTTACCGGAAGTCTAAAAGCATGCATCTATCCTGATTGAGCACAATTGTCATTTCATCAGGGGATGATGCTGAGATCCTCAACATCAAGTTCACAGCTCAAGGAGTTTGTGAATGGTAGCCAAACCCTATGATTAAGTACCAGGACTGGAATTTAGCTCAGGACTGTGTTGCTATCTGTCATCCACCACACTTGTTCCTTTCCAAGGGGCAAAAAATGCCAGTCAAGAGAAACCTCCCTGAACCACACAGCGAAGTTTCCTTAGAGAGACTGGTAAGAAAAAACTGCTCGATTTAGTAGGGTAGGGATTAGTCTTAAAGTTTGAAATATGAAGTAACCGATCTTGCAGTCATTAATGAGGGGAAATTAGACAGACAAAGAAAAGGTTACCTGACTAAATACTGCACGGTTGGGTTCCCCATGAGTTAGTAGCAGCGGCATTGCAAACACGCATTGTGACTGTCTGAGAGCAGCACTGCAGATCAGAGATTATAGGATAATTAAGTTGATTTATACCAGGAAAGAGCTTGCTTACAGAACGTTTTAGTAAATCATCATTATCCATTCTGAATTTATTCTGACTGTCGATTGTAAGGTACGTATGAAGACAAAAAAGGCCAATCAGTTCATCTGAATCTTAAAAGTTGAGAAGACTAAATTATTTCAGTCCATTTACCAATGTACTTTCATATCCATTTTCCCTGCTGAGAAGGTTTTAACCTAGTTTTTCCTCTAAAGAGAAGAAAAAAAAAAATCTGTCATTTACACTAAAACCATGAAATCAGAGAGGGTCTTGCAGACAGGTAAGATCCATTTTCAGTCTCATACTCAACCAGACAACTTCAGCTGCTAGTTCACAGCAACAGTTTAGCTTGGAAAATGGTTAGCCACAGAGGTAAGCTTCCTCTCTGATCTCTGTATTCTTCCATTTGGCACCATGCTGTTTGTCCTACACCTGGTTCTGCAGAGCACAGGCAATGATTATATCTCTTGGGGTGCAATTTTAACTATATTTCCTTTCTTTGTTTTTGTTAGTTTTGTGGTTGTTGTTGGCCTTTTTTTTTTTTTTTTCACTGTTCTGAAGCTGTAATTCAGATTTCATATTGATTAAAAGCTATGGTTAAACCCTTTTTTAGAAATTGCAGTTTTCTGTTCTAGTCTGGGTCTTTACCACACTACAATACTGGTCTGTCATTTGTCTCAGCTACAGAAAATAGCTTAAAGTTAATATGTCCTTAAAGAATGGCATATTACAATTATTTTATTTTATTTTATTAATATTAGCTTTCTAAGAGGTTACTTTTGTACCTGTTTTAATATTCAACTTGGCCAAAAAGTACCTAAAATGTGTATGGAATATGGGGTAGATTTTTCAGAAAATTACTAACTGTGCTGCCACCTAGTGAAACTATACTATTTCTGATAACAATTTTGTTCATAAAGTGATTTAATTCCTTTTTTGTTAAGGTCAAAAAAGGCTTTGTCCTAAGAACTGTTTTGATAAAATAAGAGGCTAGAAAATTATAAATTGTGTTACAATTTTATTTAACATTTGGTTTAAAATAGCCAGATACACTTATTGTAAAATGCTAGTGCTTGTAGCTTGGACACTTGTTATTCATTAAGTACCATTTTTCTTGTAGAATCATCCTACAGAATTTCAACAAATCATAATCAGAGAATCTAAGGCAGTGGCCTCAGATGTGTAAGCATCTGATTTCAATCATTATGTTCTCTCTAATGCTTAAAACATCACTGTTTTACTAACGGTCCTGGGTTTGTTCCTATACAACTAAAATCAATGTGCTTGCCATTTACTTTAATTGAACGGGGTTCTTCTGTAGCTGCAAGACTTAATCCATATGTTTGACAAACTGTTTTTAATAGAAATCATCTGCCCAACAAGTGTTTCAGCCCCTGTTTGTAAACACTTTTTTAAGGAAGATAGACTGCTTGGTTTTCATCAAAGAAAATCACACATTCAGATGATTCTTTTGTTTATTTTCTTGTTTTTTGTCTGCTGTGTATCTTAGAGCAGGAAAATGCTGAGTAAAATTATTATTACTGGGAAACTACAGCAGTTGATCCACAGCAAAATCAGTTCTTGCTAACAGTAATTAACATTCCATAAGGAAATCCCCTTGTCACTTAACATTTAGCATCTTTACCAGATAAGTGAAAAACTACCTAGCACCGGTGCAATCCATGCACCAGTGATGATATGAGCCATGCAAGCCCCATGGCTCATAATAAAAGCATTTCATATTGGAGATACATACATCATCTATAAGTATTTTTAAGGCTCATTTTAAGCATGTCTGCAGTAAGTTAGCACTCAGGAACAGGGGAGGGTAAGGCAGCCTGAGATTTAAGTCTAAAGCCTGCATAAGATTGGAGTTTATATGAAATATAGACTGAGATAAGGTGATCCTCTACTTTTCAAACCCTGTCTTTTGTTTCCTAAATATTTTTCTATTAAATCAATAAAATTAAATAAATCACTTTTGTTTCCTAAAAAAATTATCTCCATACTAATCTAAGTGATTCTAAACCAAAGATGTTTACTTAGTCTTAAGGCTGTGTTACACACAGCTAGCCCTATTGGATCCAACTCAGAGTGGTTAAAACATTTCATTAGAGTCATGGAATCATAGAATGTTTAGGGCCGGAAGGGACCTCCAAAGGTCATCTAGTCCAGCCCCCCTGGGCTAGATATTTAGGGAAGCAGACTATTTTGAGTGCTGAAGTTTCTGAATGTTTGGCTGGCAGCACTGATAGCATAAATTGGGTGAAATGATCAGCATTGCTTTGGGTTGATCATAGCAGTCATGTCACTCGGGGGCAATGTCATCAGCTGCAAAAGCACATGTTCAGGGCTGCCCAAACTAGCAGCCCAACAGAAGTGAGGCTGCCACAGCAATATGCCCCCAGGTCTGACCAGGAGTATGTGTCCCCAGTAGGCAGAGACACACGTGTTCCCAATAGTTGCACACACATGTACACAACATGTATATACAGAAATACACCATCAGACACAGAGATCACAGGATCACAGGATCACTGCCGGACCAACACCCCTGTCAGAACAGGACCATATAATATAATCTAGCACAGGTCACAAAGAAACATGGAAATCACAGAACTCACAAAAGCACCAATGACATCATCCCATTTCCCTCTGGCTGATTCAGATGTCAGTCTACAAGTGGGAAATAACATGTATATATTCAGTGGGGGGCCCTCTGATAGCTGGGCATAGACACAGTCCACTCAATACCTGGCCTTGGATCCTTACTCTCCTCAGCTGCTAGCACCTGAGCATGGGACCCTCCTATACACACCATCACACTCACACACCTCCCAGCACACACACACGCACGTTGTGGATGCCTCAATAACATTCAGTAACTAAATGCTGGTGAGTCAGTCACACACACAGATCATTGCTCTCCCTCTTTGTCTCATGCACACAGACATGGACACCAAAAGCACACTGTGGCTTGCAAGCCACTTGTCCTGCTGTCACCTAGTCACACAGCCTGTGACCCATGGTCCCACTCCAGCTGCTGGACCCTCATACTTGGACCCCCATATGCACACATGCACAGGTAAATAATTAGAAACGGAGCTGAATGAGAAGACAGTTCAGGCTGCGCTGATGAGGTGCAGAGCATGGCCAGGCAACACACCTCTATCTCACTAAGCCTGAAGAATGTTTGATTTTCTGGATCATATGTAAAATGGAAGATCTTGAGCACTTGTAGTCTTTGAAGTACTTTGCAATTCATTCTTTGTAAGACTTGTTACTAATAATATCCTATAATTTATCCTAACAAAGGTATCAACTGGTAGGGTTTTTTTTCATTTTGCATCTGTTAAAAAGTAGCTGTGGTATTAAGAAATATTGAAGAAAGGGTCTTGTGAACAAAAGCTGCTCTTTTCTATTCAAGGTAGCTAAAAACAGGAATAGGAGAATGAGCAATTCTTAGGTGTTTTTTCAAACACTTCAGAACCTTCAGTAGATAATGTAAGCTCTTCTAGACCTGATACTTTCCAATAGACAATTAACTGCTTTTATTTCTGGCAAATCAGTAGCAGAATGCAGTATGTAATCCCAAATGCATGGCATCCTAAATTACATGACATCCGATGAACCAAAGTCATGGTTTATAGTAATTCCATACATTCATTTCCAAATTTAGAGAGATTTCAGAACTACTTTTGTACTTCATTCAAAAAGCTATTAAATAGCAGCAATAGCCAAGCAAAAAGCTTAAGCTATGCCACATTCACTGATATGTCAACAGACTATGAGTTATTTCAGAATGCATTCACAGTAATGCTATTTTATTGACATCAGTGTCTTACACGGCTATTTTCCCTGAGATAGAATTCTGTAGATGTATAACTCCTAAGGACAGAGCACACTTGGCCTCATTATCACTACTTCTTTGAAATATACATATAGTGATATATGTAATGATCTTGCTCTAATTATATCAAACCACATTGTTGCATAAAGCTGGTGTCTTTTTAATCTTAAAAAAATATGATCAAGAGCACCTCCAGAGTCAACAACATCATTTTGGCAACATTTGGTCCAACAGCAGGAGCAGGTGACTCCTGGAAGTTCTGCAAGTATAAAGTCTGAAGGAAGAGTATTGTCTGAGTGAGATGTTTGGGTTGGTGGTGGTAAAATTTCAGTGAAAATTGGAAGGAGATTCTAACAGAATACAGCAACATGCATGTCACCTTGAAGGTGCCAGTCATATAATTGCCTAATTATGTAATTTAGGTTATATTTCTGTAGGTTTCTCTAAAGGAATGAAAAGGAAGACTGGTAAATCATGTGAAGTCACAGAATCAGTCAGACCTCACAGAATTCTTTCTACACTGAAAACTTACAAAGGAGGCTGAAGGGCAATTAAACTGAGGCAGAAAGATGGCTACTTCTTCTCTGGTGAAAGCATGTAATCAGAATCCAAGCCATATTGTTATTTATAAATAGTCCTGCCAGAGTCCCTAAAAGCAACCTTTCCCAGGAGTGCCTCATAATGTATGTTCAGTGCTGCTATTTTGATAGAAGAGTGAGAAGGTCTTTGAGCCATGCAGCTCGGGGGTTTATTATTGCAAGTTCACACTCAAGAGATGGAAAGACATGGCAGAAATCAGTGTTGGTGTAGCAGCTCAAATGTGGCATTATCTAAGTGAAATTTCTGAGTGGGAAAATCTGTGGTTTGAAAAACTAGCATGCCCTAGAGGTGTTCAGTGCCATATTAGGTGGAGCCACATAAGGCAGGGGAATGGTTTCAGAGGAAAAAATGTGGGAGCACTACATGTGTTCCAGAAGATTCTCAGACTATTCATACTTTTCACTGACCACATTTCTTCATTCCCTAACCATGAACCTTTCTTTCCAGTCTCCTTGGACCTTGCACACCACCAGCAACGTGGTCATGGTGCCTCTCTGCTCTTCCTTAGCCTTAAAGATGCTCAACTACTTCTGTGCTATCTGATTTTTTAGTAGCTCACCAAATATTCCTCTTTTTACACTCTGCTCCTATCATTTGTCAGATGCTGGATGCCTGATAAATGCAATTTCATCATCACAAAGGATGGGCAGTAAGGTGGGAGAGAGAAGCATTTAGCAGTTACATTTTTATATCTCTGCAGGCATTCCTTGTGTCAGAAGAGACGTCACTGTTGAAGAATCAGAACAAATGCCTATTTCAAAAGGCCTAAAGGAAACGCAGTGAGGTACACACTGACATAATTCACCAGCATGGTCCAACCTGACATCCTTCAGGTCTGAGAGGCCAGAGGCTATTCTGAAATGAAAAATCTTCTTCTGATGCTGGAACTACAACATGGTATTTTTCTGCACAGAAGTTACATTTTGTACCCCCTGCAGATGTGCACAGGTTTTGCAGTGACATGAATGGAATTACAACAACTTTTGAAATTATAAGAGAGTGAGATGACCTCAGCCTGTCACCTTACCAATGACTTATTATTTGTGTGCACTTAGGCATTTGATAAGCAGAACACTGAAATTGCCAAGTTTTGCATGAGACATCACCACCCTCCACATGCACACAAAGCCATCCAGATGCCCGGCTGAAATGCTGTGGTTTTGTGCTATGAAACCTGAAAGACTTCTCACTATACCATTCCACACAGCTTTAAAGTGTTCTCTATAATTTTGTATGCAGTCTAAAAAGAGCACTGACTAGCTTTTGAATTAAATACAAAAATTGTCATAATTCAAAGTCTGCACTGTACATGGTGCAGGCAGGAAGAAGAGGTTATAAGTGTAGAACAACTGCACAGCCATCTCACTATAAGCAAAAGTGAGTGTAGGACAATAAATAAATTGTTTGTGTTCTAGTGATCTGGTTAGGTACAGAAAATCTTTAAATGGACAGGCAAGAATGATACCTCCCGAACATAAGCAATAACTATATAACTATTTATAACTAAACCCAAATCTGGCCAGATTCCTATCCCAAAACCATAGAATTATAAAATGGTAGGGATTGGAAGGGACCTCTGAAGATCATCGAGTCCATCCCCCTGCCAGGGCAAGCCACACAGGAACAGATCCAGATTAATTTTGAATGTCTCCAGAGAAGGAGACATACCTCCCTGGGCAGCTCTGTGACAGTGAAGAAGACCTTGTGTTGAGGTGGAACTTGCTGTGTTTCACCTTGCAACCATTATTGCCTCTCATCCTAACACAGGGCACAACTGAAAAGAGACTGGAGACTTGCACTACAAGGAGGCTTTGTTTTTTAAGGGACTGTTATCTGACCCCATGCTGAACCTGGCATGATCTCCATACTGCAGTATCTCAATACCCTTTCCCAAAACACAATCAGGAAGAAGTAGCTGGCAAATAAAACCTAGTTCAGCCTCATATAATAATAAACAAAGGGTGACTAGACCTGGCAGGTCACTTTTTTTTTTTTCTTTTCATTTTTGGGGAACTATGTGGGATTTTTTTCCTGTGGCACTATGTTACAGAGCAGACATTACTTTGTTAAGCAAACACTGTAGTGACAGCTTGTAAAGACTTTTGCTATTAAGTTTGTTCAAAATCATCACCTCTTCCCAAAAGGCAAGGAGACCAGTGGTGTGTAGCTCTGTATAAGGCACAATTTGAGAGTGATGTATCTTCAGATTTAGGATGCTTTAATCTGTAGAGAAAGCTTTCCAGAAAGAGATTATATCTAGTCCACCCCAGGACAGTAGAGGCCCCATGGATAAACTAATAAGTCAGTCATGTGAGGACATAAGGCTTCCAAAATAACAGGCACTGTAAATGACCATAAGTGCCATTTGAACTTAATGTGCTGTGAAGTTCGTATTCCTCCAGACAAAGGTCACAAAGGTATGTACTTCCTTACCAGACACTCAGAAATAGGTCATACGAGCAGTGCACAGAAACAGCACTCAGTGCAAGCAAGGAGACTGTTCCAGAACTGCTTAAACTCATCTAATCCTAGACTACCATGGTTCTCCCTTGCTTGTACCAGTGCTACCATTAGGGACAATAGGAAGATAAACATCTATGACATAATCAGCTTAGGCTGGTAATACGGCAGGCAGCAAAACCTGATAGTTCAATTAGAAGAATATCTATTAGATATTAAACCAAGTGGTAAATTTAGAAAACTCTTTGTAATAAAATGTCTGCAAAAGGCATATAGTTCTGATTGTCACCATAAAAATAAAGTGGTTTACAAAGGCAAAGAAGGTAGGTGCTTTTGGTTTAAGCACATACCCTTCTAATATGTCCAGAATAGTTGCATTGAAAGGGTATGCTATATGCAAGATGAAGCATCAAGGATCAAAATAACTTGCCATCTGTGTATTCTTGCTTTAAATTTGGTAATTAATTCCTTAATATACCTGTGTTGAGAGGACTAATACAAACATTAACTGCACTACCAGCAGGGGAGGAAAAAAAAAAAAAAAAAAAGGGAAGAAAAAAAGGAAAAGAAAAGGAAAAGAAGAGGAAAAGAAAAGGAAAAAAAAATATTTGTATGCAATTTATAACTTTGCCAATGAAGGCATTTTGATATGAGAGAGAAAAGGCACATCTTAAATACCACCCTGTCAATTTCAGATAATCTTATTTTAATGTGTACTTGTTTGCAAGCACTGAAACAAGCCTCCAGGAAAGCATTTGTAGCCCCAAGATTTCGGTGTCCAAGAAACAGTTGGACAACACTGTGGTTAAACTTTTAGATAGCATGGTGTGGAGGAGTTGAACCTGATGATTCTCATAGGTCCCTTCTAACTTAGGATATTGCATGATGCAAGATCAAAAAAAAAGGTTGTTTTTTTGTTGTTGTTGTTGTTGTGATTTGTTTGGATTTTCTTCTTACTTGAAATAAATGTAACCCCTCTGCTGATTTTAACATAAGGAGTATTTGGGGGTAGACATTATATGTGTACATTTTTTTTCCCAGATATCAAATTCCTGGAAAAGGTTTGTGAAATGTTAATTAAGTATGCTATCTTTGCTATCCTTGAGCTGAAGGTGAGTCACAGTTTCTGATGAACAAGCAACTCAAAGCTGTAAAAATAGAGTAGTGTTAGGAAGTCTGAACTATTGCTATTGAGCAAGAAATTGTTTTGACTGCAGTTGATGTCTTAGTATGCATAAATAAATAAATTGATAGTAGCAGCCCGCTGACATTATAGCAAAAACAATTAATTTTACATGGAATTAGGAAAATGTCAGTAATAGAAAGGATAATTGTCAAGTGTCCTGCATCAAAACTTTTACAAATTAACAGATGGCTTAGTTAACTTTTTGTTTTAATGGTCTACCAGACCAGTTCCCATGACCCACATGTATGTCAAGAATAAGTGTAACTACAACTATTAATTTTACTACACATATGGCTTTAAGCATAGCTATTGATACAGCTATCAAACTAATTTCCATTCTTTCAAGTAACAGTTTACATTCCTTTTACTGGAGGAGTATAGCTTAAAAGAAAGATCTGCTCTGGAAATATTTAAAGCTTCTGTATTTTAAATGTTAGATCTTCTCTCTCTTTCTCTCTCCTTACCCAGCAGAATAATTATCAGGGCACCAGACACAGTGTATGCCACTGAAAGATAAGATTTGCTCTAATACAGATTCTTTCAGTGTGAGTTGAACCTTTCAGACAAAAGTAAGAGAGAAAAATCTGTGGAGAATTTTCTCACAGAAAAAGGTCATGATTTACTGTCAGTGAACAACCCATGTTGAGACTATGAGCAGCTATGAAGGAGCTGTGAGAAACTGTCCTTGTAGCTAATCCTGAAGCAGCCACAAAGTACTGATTCAAGACTCTTGCCTCCCTCCCCCAGAATGTAGAAAATAGAACTTTGTCCACCTGCAAAACTTTGCCTCTGAAACTGCTAGCTTCACATGGGGAGGGATGATAACTGCTGTTTCTGCTACTTTTGCTGTTTGACCAATAGTAAAAGATCTAAACATGTTTTGCTGTTAGAATCACTATAAATATGGAATGGTTGTGAATAAAGGAGAAGGACGATGTAATCTCATTTATTCCAGTTGTTACTTCGTCTGATCAGGGCGCGATTTCACCACATTGGCTTGAGTCGTAGCTTTGTCTGTGGAGAACGACGTAGTCAGACTGAGTAGAGTTGTTACTCTGGTTGTGCTCTTTCCAACAAACAGCACCCAAAAAAGGACCCCTTCTGCTGCGGAATTGTGAGCTGCTCTCTGCGACATCGTGAGGCGGCTTGAATAGGAGGGAGAAACCAAGGACCACGATAAAGAGGAGTCGGAAAACCTGGACAGGAGTGGCGTTACTGGCAAGGTGCGGTACTAGCTGGCTGTGAGGGTGTGCGCACTCACCTCCTGTAAGGTAGGACTGCAAACCTCTTGATAAAAATGGAGTTAGAGGCGGCAGTTCAGCTGTTAGGCAGCATTCTCTCTAAGAGAGGTTTATCTGTCAACAGTAAAAAGATTTTAGAGCTCCCATGTTAGGCAAAAGACAAAGGACGGATGAAAGATACTCTGTTACTATTTAATCCTGATGAATGGGAAGAGGTTGGCAAATTGCTTTGGGAAGCTACAATTAATGGAGAGAAGGATGCGAAGGTCGCAGAAGATTTAGGACCGTTGTGGCGGTTATCAACACTTTAAAAGAAATGCAGGCAGAGCAAAAGGTCGCCATGGCTGCTGAGCAGGCTCTAGTAGCTGCGCCCGCACAGAACCCCGCTGAGTCTGCCAAGACTATACTGAAACAATCTCGGCTCGAGCGATTCTTTCTGGGCACTTCTAATACTCCTGTAAAGGGAATGTCAGCCCCCATCGCTAGATCAGCTTCAGAATTGTTAAAACAAACAGAAAGTGATGAGCAAGAAGCCTCAGTATCATCTTCTTCTGTTCCAAATAAATCTGACGGAGCTAAGCAAGAGGGGCAAGCTTGCTGCTCTGATTTCCATGTTTATCGGTCCCCAGTAACCGAGCCTGATAGCCCTCCTGGTGCGGTCGGTGATAGGTGTTGCTGTTCGCAAGTATCAACCTGTGTGAGTGGGCATAATAGCCCTCTCCAAAGCAGCCAGGCAGTGGGATCGTCTACTGATAAGGTTTTAGGTGAAGTGTTGAAGAAATTACAGAATTTAGAGACTAGTGTTACACAGATTGCTGAAAGACCGGAGCTTCAAAAAATGCCAGAGCCTAAAAAACAGCCAGAGCCGCAAAAAATGTTTTCTACTATTCAGGAGGTGGTAAAGGGCGAATTCACAGAACCCTCTGATTCTCGAGTCTGTTCAGGCATTGAACCCTCGGTGCGCCGCTGGACAAGGGTGGTCAAGGACGCTATTTTAGAAGGTGAATGGCAGGTAGCTTCAACACTTGCCTGCCCGGTAATAATAGACTCTCATACCAATACAGATAAGTGGGAGGTACAAGATTGGAAAATTTTAAAGCAAGCTAGAAGGACAGTCTCAGAATACGGACTAGGTTCTGAAGCTGCACGGCAAATTATAGGATGGATCTTTTCAGCTGATATAAATTCCCCATACGACTTCCAAAATCTGGCCCGTCTGTTATGTACTCCCTTACAATTTCTGTTATGGGAGAAAGAATGGTATCGAAGAGCACAAATAGAGGCTCATAGACCTAGAGCTCTCACTGACCCATTGTATGGGGTAACAGCTGAAATGTTGACAGGAAGTGGTGCATTTTCTAATATAAATCGACAATTTCAGTTTCCCCGAGAGATCCACTATACTGCTGCACGACTTGCAGAAGATGCATTGTATAGCATCCCCAGTGACAAGAAAAAACCTACTTTTACAAGTATTCATCAAGGTCAGGCAGAGTCATATCCTCATTTTATAGACCGTTTGTGTGACGCTTTACGGTCCTATCCAGATTTTAATGATGAAACCAGAGATCAAATGTTTCGTCTATTAGCCTTTGAAAATGCTAATGCTGGTACCAAGCGCCTACTAGCTACTTTACCGCAAGGCAGCTCAGTAGGTGAAATGCTAATGATGGTATCTCGTGCTGATCAGAGTAACCAGACTGCATTCATAGCTGAAATGGTAAAGGGCGTGGTACAACAACAGACTCAAGTTTTAGCGGCCGCCTTGACAGGAAAGAAGCAAGGGATAACGAGGAAAGGCAATTCATCAGATAAGTTTGTTTGCTATCGCTGCAGACAAACCAGACATCTTTGCACCCGTTGTCATACTAATGTTTGGTGTGATGTTTGTCAAAATGGGACTCATGCTACCGCCACTTGCCGAAAAAAGGGAAACTGGAAAAAGAGGGCAAGCGGCCATGCGACAGCAGTAGCCGCGGCGGTCCAGCATTCTTGGAATCACCACCACCAGCAACCCGAGGAAGCCTCGGCTTGGACCTGGAAACCACAGTAACAGTGACACTTATGAATACATCTGTAGTAAAAATACCCAGTCAAGCGCGGGGACCTCTAACAAACAATCAAAAACTGGGAGGTTTGCTTTTAGGGCGATCCTCCTTGGGGCTAAAAGATGTTATTATTATACCAGGGGTAATTGATGCTGACTATACAGGGGAAAATCAAATTATGGCCTATACCCTAAATCCTCCAATTACAATCCCAGCAGGCAGTAGAACTGCAAAACCCCAACAACCAATTGCAATCAGATAACTGCAATCAGATAATTGCAACCAAACCAACAATGTTCTGATGGTTTGGGATCCACTGGCCCAGTAGTTTGTCTGACATGGTCTTTGCAAGATCATCCTAATGTGAATGTGACTGTAATGCAAAATTTGTTAACTATTTCTCTTACAGTGATGATGGATACTGGAGCTGACATTATCATTGTGAATCGAAATGTTTGGCCACCTCAGTGGCCCTTAAAGAAACCAGGATCCTCTATAATTGGCATAGGCGGGGGGGTCTCAAACCATGATTAGTGATAAAACGGTTTATGTCAGTATCAAGGGAGAGTCTGCTGTATCTACCTTTCTTTATGTAATGGAGTTACCTGCTAATTTGCTAATGTTGATTGGGGAGATGTTTTGAATCAGATGGGAGCAATTTTAACTACAGAAAACCAGCCTTTTTGGTAATGGCCACTGCTGAGCAGCCACCCATTATTCCTTTGAAATGGACTACTAATACACCAGTATGGGTAGAGTAGTAGCCATTATCACAGGAAAAGCTACTACAGGCACATCAGTTGCTGCAAGAACAATTATTAACAGGGCATATAAGACCTTCTACTAGCCCCTGGAATACTTCTATTTTTGTAATTCCAAAAAAAATCTGGGAAATGGAGGTTATTACATTATCTTAGGAAAATTAATGACCAAATGCAGGGAATGGGCACTTTGCAGCCAGGGCTGCCCCTCAACAACAATGTTACCAAAATATTGGGATTTTTTAATTATTGATCTCAAAAATTATTTTTTTTTACAATATCATTAGCCCATAAGGATTGTGTACATTACCACCTGTTAATAAGGCAGAGCCTTCAAATGATATGGCGGTGATTCTGCCACAGGGAATGAAAAATTCATCCACTCTATGTCAATTGTATGTTGCATGGGCATTAGCACCCATTTGATCCATGTGGCCAGAGGACATTATCTATCACTATATGGATGACATTTTGTTTTGTTGACAAGCCATTTTCCCAGCATACCATCCAACTTATTGAACTTCAGCTAAGAGAAAAAAGGACTTGTAATAGCCCCTGAGAAAAATCCAGAACAAATCACCAGGGTAATATTTGGGCTGAAAATTACTGATTCTATCATTCAGCCTCAAAAAGTTGATTTCAATTATCATATTGAAACCCTGACAGATGTGCAAACACTTTTAGGTAACTTGCAGTGGGTTCATTCTGTAGTTGGTATTACCAATCGAGATTTAGCACCCTTAGTACCTTTATTACAGGGGCATGAGGCAGAACGTCCTGTTTCTCTTACTAATGAACAATTTCATCACTTAAAATCTCTGGTTCAGCGAATCCGCTCAGCATTTGTTTATCGCTGTGATCTTTTGTTACCTTTGTCTCTCGTCATCTGTAATTCCCAGGATCATCTTTTTGCCCTCATTTGTCAGTGGCAAAAAGAAAAAGGGGGAGAATTTCCCCTTGACCAACCATGACATGAAGAATGTCATGGTTGGTCAAAATGCCACTGACAAATTTGACACACACAAATTTGAACAATCTGAAACACTTAAGAAAACCAAGGGTAGCAGTAAGTATAACCTTAGAATTTTGGAGTGGCTATTTCCTGCAGTACAACCAAAAACCACAGTCCAAACACGGGTTGAAGCTATAGCAGAATTGGTAAGGAAAAGTCACACTCGAATTCTGGGCATTGCAGGATGTGAGCCACATGATATCTCTATTCCGTTATCTTCTTTGTATTAAACTTTCTTAGTATTACAGGAACTCATGAGGAGCTTTCAGTTGTTGTTCATCACATGTCACTGAAGATGAAACATCCTACATCAATCCCTCTGATGATGGTTAAGTATAAGGACCCTAAGACAGGAATATGTCAGGGCTCTGTTTCAGTTCTCTTTCACGTTCACGGTCGAGGGTATTTTTGTGTTTCAACAGATCAAGGAACTGTGTGGGTACCAAGTCACTGTGTACGGCCTGCAATCAACCATGAAGCAGCAACTCGCTCTCATGATCATCCTGTTCCCACTACCAGTCATCAGCCTGTTGACCAAGATCGACCCATTCAAGAACTTAGGGGTTACTTGGGCAAATGAAACAGGGAACAGTGAGTTTTGTCTAGCTGTGGTATCAGCTGCAGATCCACTTAAAACGTGCCTGATAGGCATTCCTCTGTTTGAGATATCCGCTTTTGCTAGCTATAGTAGAAACAATTGTAGTAAGAGTTTTAGTATTGCTAATTGTACAGCTGAATTAATTATGGGTATAAATGTTACTCTACCATGGGACCCTCAGGAGCTGAACATCATGGCCTCACAGGCTATTGGCAATTCCTCACAAAATTGGACACAAATGTGTTGTATTTGGTCATAAATTTGCAGGACCTAACGCATATCAATTTATTTTACAAAATGCCTTTCCAAATATGAAAGGACCCAATCACTGGAACAGCACAGGTTGGACAGATGTTTCCCCTGGGTCTCCTTATGGGTTCTGGAGTCCTGGTCAATTTTGTGGAACCAGACAGGGATAAATCTAGTATTAGATCTTTAGGAGCGTATGGCATGTTCAAGAGTAGGGAGCATGTCTCACCTTTGTGGAACAACGGTACTGCTAAGGCGTTACCCCCTGGCATATTCTTAATTTGTGGGGATCGGGCTTGGCAAGGCATTCCAAAAAATCTAGTAGGCGGACCTTGTTATATAGGGACGCTAACCTAATTTGCTCCAAATCATAAAGCCCTCTGCAACATTGTGCAACCACAGCAGGCGGTGGGATTGCCACCTACTTGTGATGACAATGTTCAGCTTCTAGGTGTAGCAGACTGAGTAGCTTTGTCTATATTTGTTCCAGGTGCAGCAGCGGGTAATGTTTTGCATACTGTAGCACAATTAGCTTGTTGGGCTGAAAAGCAAGAAAATGTAACTGCTCAAGTTTTGGAAGAATTGTTAATGGATCAGCGAAGCATGAGACATGCGTTATTGCAAAATCATGCTGCTATAGATTTTTTGCTGTTAGCTCAAGGGCATGGTTGTGAAGACTTTGAAGGAACATGTTGTATGAATCTATCTGATCATGGGCAATCTATTCATGCCAAGCTTGATTATCTTGAAAAGTATGCTCAAGCAATTCAGCAGGGAGTTAGTCCCTTTGACAAATGGCTGCAAAATCTTTTTGGGAGCTCCCCTTCCTGGTTGTGCGGTCTCTTGATTGAAGGATTATGTTTATTAAGTATTGTTATTCTAGTGTTATTGATTTGTAGTTTAGTTTTTGGCTGTATTAAACGTGGCCTGCAGAAGGCAATAGCTCAAACACGGCTTGTTCAAAAAGAAAAAGGGGGAATTGTGGAGAATTTTCTCACAGAAAACAGTCATGATTTACTGTCAGTGAACAACCCATGTTGAC
>JANHGL010017454.1:0-209616 GCA_024611195.1 Ceyx melanurus
AAACAAACAAAAATAAAAAAATATAAGAGTAAAAAAAAAGATATTGTTTACTTACATAATAGTGATTTAAGTCCACAGGTTTTTCTTTGAAGCTCAAGGTAGGAATCTTTGAGAAGCTTTATAACGTAGCATGATCCATGCAGTATTTACGGGCCATGTATGGGAGACCTGTTTCTTATATATTTTAACTTATTCTTCTACATTATTTAGTATGTAGTCATTTTGAATTCTTGAACACTGACTTTACCCCAAGCGCTTGTTTGCACAGTTGGAAAAGAAATAATTCAGTTAAACCTGCAACTGAAAAAAACTTTTTGTACCATAAGAAGCAAAGCCTTAGGATCTGATATAATATTCAAGTTTCTGTTTGTAGCTTATGTTCACATAAAAAAAATCAAATCTGATTGCCAGAGGAAATTAAGCTCAATGTAAAGAATTGATTCTCTACAGGAAACACTTAACAAATTTAGACAGTTGGATTCTACTTTAAAAGAGTCTGATGGGAAAGTTCAGGTTCTGGAAATCAGCACTAATGTTCAGGATATGATGATTATAATAGATAACTAGCTACTCTGAAACGGACACTTCCTCTATGGCTCAAGTAATTTAAAGGACCTTTTCCAAAATGAACAGTTCCATGCATGTTGAAACTTGCTGAACAAATTCAATAGAACAATTTGTGTTGGGCTTTGGAGGCAGGGCTCAGTCATTTATTCTTACAACTATTTTTTGGTTCAGCCCAGAAACTTGCATTGCTCCAAGACTGTATTTCTAAATTAGGCACTTTAGGAGCAGAGGAGATTTAGGGGTGAGTGTGCACTCTTTCAGAGCAAGGAAGGTATAAACCTTTCACTTTGGCTATGTTTGCACATAAAATATTGTCACTGAAAAGTTGTTTACTTACAACTATTTCGCCGTATCTTTAATTACTATGGACGTTACAGTACCAATGTTTTTGGTACTATAGGAATAGTAGGTAGTTAGGAATTTCTGGTCATTGATTAAATATATAGGGCCTATGAGGTAACATTCCAGTCATCCATATTATAAGGAAACACAAAGTCCTACAGCCTTCTTTTTTTTTTTTTTTTTTTGTCTGGACTATGAGAAAAGGGTGATAGAAAAACTGGATCATGCTGAAGAGTTCATTCTGTCTTTGTGTCATGGAAATACTGCTACTGGAAGGAATGAGCAGAGTGAGTTGGAGCCACTGCTCACAGTCATGAGGGAAGTGCTGTGTGTGGCTGCCCTTGGACAAGCAAAGCAAATGAGAAATGCTGTGGTTAAAAATGAGAAGGCACTTTCACACAGACTACTTTCCTGGGCGGCTGAAATAGGGCTGCAGCAGCTGAGGGATTCACAAAGCATTTGTGCTTTTTGTTTGCACTGTGTCTTTTCTATTAGACAAGGAAAGAATAATACATGATAGGTACTGCATTTCTTGTCTCTTTTTTCTTACAGAAGTCCTATGAAACTATAGTTGCACGTTATCTCCAGAGGCCAGATGTCATTACAACCATGCATAGTTAATAACTCATCCTGCCAGTTGTTTAAATCTTAATTATACCCACCTCTTTTTTATTATTTATTTCAATAAAAATTATCTGAAAAGTAATAACTGTGGGATGATTTTTTTTGCAGTACAGCCAATAGATATGCAAGTTGTATGTACTATTGCACAAAACCCCCTTGATATATATAACTGAAAATCACATATAATAAGTAATGGCTCCCTTGGAGATGGATAGTGGGATCTTAGGGATAGGATCACCTAGATTAACTCACTTGACATAGACAGTTCACTTATTAGCAGTTATGGGTATGCAAATCCCTGCTTTGTTTGAAAAAATACTCTTTAGAGAGATATTTTTTTGGTAAAATACTGAAGAAGATTATTGTCTTGATAAATTTTAGCATTTTCTTTTTTTAATTAATAAAAGGTAGCTAACACTAACCACGTATCTTTGAAACTTTTCTTTCCCCCTTGCACTTTTTATGATGTTTAACAGGAATGAACAATATGACAAAGTATGTAAGAGCAGTGTCTGCTTCCTTCTCTGAATAACAATATCACATATGCTGCCAAAAGGGAGACATTTGTAGTGTTAAATAAAATGTTCACAATTTCATGGGACCTATTTCATTGCCTTTAGGCAATGAAATGATCTAAAGGTATTCACTGCAGTAGAAGGTGACCATAAAACCACTCATACTAAGAACTAAGAAAAGCACTAAATTTTGCCTCTGCTTTTACAATAATTTCTTGACATCCTTACTCATTGCTGAACAGAAATACTTAAGAAAAAAAGCATCAATCTGAAATTTTTGTACCAAATGAGAACAAAAATGCAGGAAGGAGGATTAATGTGGTTTCTTACACTGTAAAACTATTTCTTTAAGTGGTCAGATAGTGATGTAGAATACATGACTTTTTGCCCATCCCTTTTATATTATTTTGCAAGGGATTTTTATTATAAGGTTACGGTTCTGGAAGTATTGTCTCATATAGTGTAAGTTAAGCATAGAGGGACATTTATGTCAGGCTTTAGTGACAACTGCTCATGTGAGTGTTAACAATCTGTAGCAAAAATAGAGGGTTAGTCCTAAACTGTCTCTGAGGTCTCTACACCTGCTTGAAGATTAACCTTGGAATAGAAATCATTTATTTAAACCATGCAACAAGTTTTTCTCCTTAGGCTATCATACACTGAATGAAAGACAAAAGCACAGCTACATTTAGATGCCTGATGATGTGCAAGTCTGGAGAGTGAGAAGTGTTTAAACTCTCCCCCCTTACATTTTACTCTCAGCTAACATAGATTTTTATTTGCAACGGGAAACTTATTTCAGTTTGTCACTTTCAAAAGCCTTCAAACAATTTGAATGTATATTGCTATGATTAAAAAAAAAAAAAAGAAAAGACAAAAGAGGGTGGAAATGCATCTGACTTTATGCCAGCTCTGTCAGGTGCTTGTTCACATTCCAGTCTCTCCCTGTGTTTCTGCCCTTCCATGCCAGTGCTGGTGTCTCAGTCATACAGATGCAGACTGTTGTGTTGATTGGGTAGAACTGTGCATTGTGTGGGTTGATACCTCTTGTTTTTGCAGGGTGAACATTTTACAAGTGAGTTTTACCGTACTAACCTCAACATATTTGTTATAAACAACTTTTTCTTTTAATCTTGAAGATTTCCAAACAAATACTTGACAAGTAATCTTGAGGGATTTTTTTAAAAATAATTTTAATGAGTCCTAGTTCTGTTTGCTTTTAATATTAACATTTCCTGTTTCTTTAATTGCCGTTTTCTTTAGTCTTTCAATGAATAGCTTTAGAAAATGGCAAGTTTCTTTTGTTATTTCAAATAATATTTTCACATTCCATAATGTTCTCCATTCAGCAATGCCAAAGAACTTCATAAATGTAATTAGAGGAATTTTCCTAAAGCATTTTCTAGGCTGATAAACAGAAATATAGAGTAGTAATTTTCCTAACACTACAGAGTAACTTTCTTTTTTCCATTCTTTTTGCTGAGTTGTAGGCAGTATTCCATACATCTCAGAGTATGGTATAAGAAATGTATTGCTTTTTTCCCCTTCTGTCTTCATTACAAACCTTTCATGATGAGAAACTCATAGGCATTGTGAGGTGTTATCAAAAGTAATTAAAATCATCAAACATATGCTCTTTGAAATAGTTATAGACTTTTTTTTTCTTAAGTGTTTTAGAGTTTACGTCATTCTCTCTTAAAAAAGAAAATAAAACGAAAAAGTAATTATTTTTTAAAAATTAATAATTATTTTTCTGTTGTTTCTTGTTTCCTTGCCCATAGTTTATCAGTTCTGGAATAATGAGTTGTCAATATTTTCTATATTTTTTAAGTTGGGTGCAGATGATGTACTGAATTAAGGAGATATTTTCAAGATGACT
Organism: Ceyx melanurus; assembly: GCA_024611195.1. Lineage (NCBI taxonomy): Eukaryota > Metazoa > Chordata > Aves > Coraciiformes > Alcedinidae > Ceyx > Ceyx melanurus. The sequence goes on from JANHGL010017454.1 coordinate 3,928, forward strand.
TCTGCATTGGAATAAATCCTCCTTACCATTTAACTGAAACTTCTCTAAAATCAAATTAAAGGGCAGAGAAAACTCAAGCTCCAAAACCCATTAGCAAATAATACAAAGATTAATGGATATATTTTTAAAGGTTGAAAATAAATTAGATACAGATTGTGTAAGGTTTTCATGTGCTGCAAATGAAATGCTTCAAGTTGAGCTGAAATTTAAAAGCTGTGTGTAAATAGAGGAAACGAGGGAAAAAAAAAGTAAAATCTAAAAGTCTTGTCTAAGGATTACTTTAAGCATATTTTCTTGTGTAGGACTACTTCTCATGTTATGAAACAGGACAGAAAGATTTAGTTACTGAAAATGTTAGCTCTATGTAAGTATGTACAGGTGAATACTTCAAATGATTTGCATTTAAAAATATCCTTGCCTTTAAACTATAGTTACCCCTTAGTCCTCTTAAATTGCTACTACATGTGCTTCAGACAGTGAGTCCTTGACTTATAGTGGAGTTTTAATATTTTAATTGTTGAATATATTGCATATAGCCGTGCTTTTGTGCGAAGCAAACTGACATCTATAGGAGGAAGGTTGCATTCATATCTCCCATGTTCCCGTTGCTAGATTTCACCTTGGATGTTACTGCATACTACTGTATTTGCCTCATGTAGAAATACCCAATATATCTACATGATCACCAGTGAGGAAAAGACAGTACTTGACAACTCTTTCATAAATGAAGAGCTTCTTACTGCAATGCTCAGAGCAGTGAGAAAGTAAGAGCTGTTGGTTTGGTTTGGTTTTTTTTCCGTGGACTGATTTTAGTTCAGCATTCTAGTAAATCTCAGTGCAAGGCTGTACAGGCAGAAAGGTGATGCTGTTTAAAACAAATTCTGGAATCATAGAACAGGTTGGGTTGGAAGGGGCCTCTAAAGGTCATCTAGTCCAGCTCTGCTGCAGCGAGCAGGGATCTCTCTAATGAGATCAGGTTGCTCAGAGCCCCATCCAACCTGACCTTGAATGTATCTAGGGATGGGGCTTCTACCACCTCTCTGGGCAATCTGCTCCAGTATTTCACCATCCTCACTGTAAAAACTTTCTTCTTTATATCTAGTCCAATCTATCCTCTTATAGTTTAAAACCATGAGGCTTCTCCTGTCTTAACAGGCCCTGTTTAAAACTCTGTCACTATTTTTCTTATAGGCCTCCTTTAAGTATTGAAAGGCTGCAAGAAAATCTCCCTGGAGTCGTCTTCTGACTGAACAATCCCAACTCTCACAGCCTTTCTCGTAGGAAAGGTTGTTCAAGCCCTTTATTTTTTTTTGTTTTTATATTTATTTTTTTTTTTGGTCTTGTGGTCCTGTCTTTCTTTTGCTGAGTAGAGAAGGAGAATCATTTCCCTCAACCTGCTGGCCATGTTTCTTTTGATGAAGCCTAGGATATGTTTTGCCTTCTTGGCTGGGAGTGCATGTTGCCAGCTCATGTCCAACTTTTCATCCACCAGCACACCTTATTTCTCTGTAGGGGTGCTCAAATTAACTTCATCCTTCTGTCTGTATAGATAGATGCTGGGGATTCCCCTCACCCAGGTGCAGCATTGTTGAACCTGGGCTGACACTAGGAAACACCACCTACCAAGTCTTTTCAATGGAGTAATATTGAGTTTTGGAAGTTATTTGATCCTACAGAAGTTGACAGTAACTGGTTGGTGGGTTTGTTTTTTGTTGTTGTTGTTGTTTTTTTCCTTTATCCTGAGTCACTAGGAAAAGCTGCTGTTGATTTTTTTCAGTCTCTGTCTTTTTCTCTTGGCATACTTTCATCTTTTTTCTTTCTTTTTTTCTTTTTTATTTTCCCCTAGTCTGAGTATCTTGAGAATTGTCTGTGATCTTAATATCTTGATGCCATCATCACCTGTCATTCTTTTATGCCACCTTCTCACCATTTCTATGGATGCTTTTATACCCTTACTTTCCAATTCACACTTAATTTATACTGGACTTAATGTTTTCATTACAAACCTTCACAGTTTGATACTGGAAAAAAGATCTGGAAGGAACAAAGATAGATCAAACTGTAATCTGTGGCTCCTATTGCAAAGTGCACGTCTTCAGACTGCTTTTATTTACATATGCATAAAGAGATTTGGACATTTAAAACAATCTCTTGTAACAAAACCTTATCAAAGCACAGCAGGATTGCTATGGCTTTCCCTGGGGTGCAATGGAAAAGAGAACAAAACACAGTCTTGTAAAATGTATTATGCTAATGAAAGCAGTCTAAGAAACTACATAGAGTGGTATGGACTAAAGCAACTTAGGTCAAACACAATATAACATATAATTGCAAATGAAATGTGTGTCCAAAGACAACTAGTGTATCACACTGATATGCAACTATTAAACAAGTAGGTGCCTTCTTTGTTAGGGCAAATGCTGAACAAAATACCCACCTAGACTGGTATTTTTGCAAGGGATTCCTTGGAAAACTTTCCTAATGGTTGTCCTCCTTTTCTGTTGGCAGTGGTGATTTGTCTGTTGTCTTAAATGTCAGTTAGCCTAAGATAAAGGGAGAACATGAGTGGCAGGTATGTAATCTTCTCTTTATCTCATCTTCAACATTTCAGGAGTTTTACTTTAAATGTGGAGCACACCCAACCTCTGACAGTGAAACATCTGTGGCTTTGAACCTGGTTACAACAAACAGTCGCTGTATCACCTGTATAACATGCACAGATATTAGGTAAGTACAACAAAAAGTGTCAGAGATGAACAGTCTGTGCCTCCAAGTACATATCACTTCTAAGGAGCTTTTTTTCATCTGTTTTTTAACTTCTTTTTTTTTTCCCCTCTGGTGTCATGGTGGAAAATGTGCCACATTTTCGGGCATGTTCTCTGGTTCACTGGTAAGATTACAATTTATATTTTTATACTTTAGTTGAGTTGCAGGTGGAAATCTGACTAGTTTAAATTCTAACTCCAACTTCAAGAGCTTGAGATAGTGACATAAGTAGATACTTGCTGATAACTGATGTTTAAAAACCAGCAAAAAAAGTGACTGTTTTTGAGGGGAACAAAGTGTTCCTGAAGACAGGAACCTTTTGGTGTTTGTTTTATAAAGCAAAGTGAAATTTCTTATGATGCATCTGTTCTCATGTTCTTATTTATTGCATTTCTAAATACCATAATCCATTTTACAGTATGGTATTTGGGCACATATATACCATTACTTGAAAAATGCATGGATTAAAACCCAATCACTTGAGACAGCTACTGTTGTTGTGAACAATTATCTGAAGTACATTTATCTACTCATTAGGTGTTTTGAGGTGGAACCTCGAAACTAATAACACAATGTTACACACCCTATATATTGCTATTGATTGGTCTGCATTTTGCAACAGAAGAAAGCATTTGGAAAATAGGACAGCAGGAAGTGTGAATTAAACTGTTAGGAGTTAGTATAAAGTATGTTGTGCTTGCATGGTACTGCATTGCTAGCAGCTGGTTGGCTGCTGACAGTATATGGCTCAAGAATATTAGAGATTAAAAGATAGTTGAAGAGTATGGTGTCCATTACTTCCCATATACATGGTGTTTAAAATATTGCTGTATGTCTCTTTCAGAAACTGCCTTGCAGGCATTACATGCTGAATTAGTTTCCAGAACTGACAGTTGGCTTCCCAAACATTAATAGTAAAGTTTATGGGATTGCTTATTAAGATGTCCCAAAAGCATATAGATTTTCATTTATTTATGTTAAGGTATCAAACAACTATGGGAGACCTGAGTTTGAGTAGGCTTTTAGCTCAGCACACAGGCAATGTTTATTCATGAATAAGCTTATTGGATTTATACACTAATCAGTGAAGGAAGACATGTCTTCCTGTTGCCTTCATGCTGTTCAGATTCTTTTTAGTTTACAGGACCTCTTGTGAAATGCTGTTAACTGTTCTTACACTGTTTTATTTCTAAAAGTTTAAGGAGTTCAGACCAAGTACCTGAAGAAACAGGGTAGAATGTGGGTGTCTGAGCATCTGACAAGTCACTAGCAATTCCTAATCTCTCCAGGATGGGGACAACAGGTTCTTTAATGTTGCTCATACACATTGTTTCAGTCTTCTCTTTATTTATCATAGCAGATTCAGCTGCACATCAACAGGTTTGCCTTCTGTTAAGGAACCTAGATGTGCTTCTAGGTAATGAAAGCTCATTTTAATTTTCTGAATGGCTGACAGATTTAGTTTGATCATAGGAAGATCTCTGAAGCCTATGGCATAGGAAGAGGATTAATTACGGAGCAGTTGTATCTCCTACAAACTCCAAAAAAACTTAGGGGAATACTCTTCTGACTCAGTATGTCTTGGTGATGATATGTGTTTGTGCTGGGGATTACTTTCTAATGCTCCTATGTTGAAAAGTAGCATCCAGGGCACTGCAGTTTGTAGTACTTAGTGAAACCTACTTTCATCATCCTCTAGTGTTCAGGAGAGGAAAATAATCGTATTTACTACATTAACTGTTAACTTTCTATTACATTTGCTATGGTAAAATTTTAAAAAGTGTCCATTCTTCAAAAATAGTTTTTTCTTTTTGCTGGAAAAACAAAAGAACAACAACAAAAAACAAAAAAATAAAAAATGACAGCTAGATACTATGTAGTTATTTCTTAAATATTACTATTTGGAGCAATTTATACCATTTCTCTAGGTGTTTCCATCCATTTATCATGGACAGTTAGTCCACCACAGGCAGAGTAGTTGAGCCTCAAGGTTCTTGGCATGGCGTGTATATGGTTTTAGTGAGGTTTGCAGAGCTCATAAAAATTGTATTTAAAGTAGTATTTTACTCTATTTAGAAAAAAAAATATGAAGTGGAACTGGTATTTAAACATGTTGCCAAGTTTTATTGTCAAGTTTACATTAGGCACACTTTCTGTTTGCCTTGGATTTATATCTGAAATGAATATTTTCATGCTGCTTTGACCAACAGAGTGAAGTACTTCAGAGCCAAATACCCTTGTAGGGTTATGCTAAATCCACAGGCAGTATTCCATGTAGTGTAATGCCTTCCAATGTATTCTGCTTATCTACAGCAGAGTTAGTGTGAATTGGCAGCCTTTATGCATTTATTTTTCTCTGTAGCATTCAAGGTGATGGCTTGCTATTTTATGTCTTTGAAGAAGCTCTTAATAGGTTGAGCAAATGGCTGAAAGTTGAAACAAATACTAAAACTGTGCAATCCTCAAGGGGAGATCTGCTTTTGTCAACTGTTTCCATCAGAAATAACATCAAAAGGGGTTAGGAGTACCCCAGGGTACCCATAAATCAGGCTCTGGAATAACAGCGGTGTTAAATAGTGTAAAAATAAAATGTGCAGAACAGAAGTGCCTCACATCATCTTCCACAAACTAGGTAGGGTACACCTCCTAAAGACATCATTATTTTTAGCTTCCAGCAGATATGGATGTTAAATGTATATAAGGCATGCTGTCACTTAATGGGTAGAAGTAATTCTCCAGAAGTAGTATTTGCTGTCATCAGAGTTTTTTTTAGCAAATAAATCTCTACTTCATGATCTTGGACAAAAAAAAAAAGTTTTGCTTTGTTTAGATAAGGAAATTTGGTAACATGTTATTTGTGCTTCCTAATGCTAGAGTTGGAAGTGAGACCTTCATTTTGGTAGTGGTGAGGGCTAGAAGTGCATATGCCAGGTGTTCATCAAGGATAACCATGATGTAAGATCTTTGCCATAATTCTTTTTGGCCAAATCAATTCAGACTGTGATCATATTAGACTCTATGGGCAAGAGAGTATTGAGAAGGTCAGTATTCAGAAGGAAAAACTAAATGTACTATAGGAAGTCCTGTTAGAAATTCAGTACACAGCTCTCTTCTTCAGTCAGTAAGGAATGAATGACTCTGCATGTTGTTAGGGACAACTGTGTGTTAATATGGTTCTAGGGGGACTATGAGCCTCCTAAGTTTTTCAATAGCTTTTAATCATCCATTTTTATTTTAATTTTCTTTTTTTTTTTCTGAAAGAAAAGTAGAATTTACAACATTTTTTCCTCCAGCAGAAGTTTCAGAAGTTTGTGCCATTCCCCTCTCACTCCTACTCATTGATTTCCATTTCTGTAGAGTCAAGACTGGGTCTCATGAGCTTTATTTTCATGGTGCAGAATGTCTTAATTGGTAAAGGATAGAATCATTTGCTTCTCAATAAAGATACATGTGAATGATTTTCAGTTGTGGATTTTTACCTGTGGGTTTTACCTGTCAAAGGAAGATCAACTCCCCCAAGGTTGTTATTGTGGCTGGGATTTTTGTAATGTGTAATATTATATAATAAAATATCCACCTCTTGGGTCATTATAATACAAGCAAGTTAATAGAATTAAATGTGGCTCATTTTCCTCCCTTTCTATGACCTGTGTTGATACTGTAGTCTCTGCTCCAAATCTCTGCCTGATCCATTCTGCTGTCTTTCCATACCTTGAGTAGCTCAAAGATGAGTGGGAAAAGATTACATTAAGAATTAAATCTACTTTGTCTAAGTACCATGACCATCAGGGACAATGTCTACTGCTTGCTTTCTTGATGTTCCTGAAATTAATGGGATTTCTTAAGAATCACTTAGTAAGAGGAAGAAATTAATGAAATATCAAATTAAGAACTGTTACTAATTGGTTTAGGGCTTTTTTTTCCCTTTTTCTCAATAAGGTAGCCTATAGAATACTGATTGTAACAGCTGTAATATTTGAGTTCTGATAGAAACAAATCCATGCAAAGAAAACATTGACACTTTGGTTGCTATTTTGAAACGTGAACAAAATCTAATAATACCATTAAGAGACTTTAATTTCTTCAGTGGTGCACACTGGGTTTTAGACTCAAACTCTTCTACCATGGGCTTCTGGAAGATGCCTTGTGATTGAAATTCAGTTGCCTTCACCATTCAATTGAATTGTAAGCAGTGCTATAGAGCCAGTCCCCTATGGCAATGACAGGACAGCGCTGCAGTTCTTGCTGGCTTTGCTCTGAATCTCTTCAGATCTGCACTGCAACTGCATCTCTGGGAGAGAGCTTCCAGTTTCCACAGATTTGTGCAGAAAATAATGGGTTGGCAAATCTATTGTGTTGACATACTGTACGTGTCAATTGCTGGCAGGGGAGAAGTGAGGAGGATTTTATGCAGTCACACTCATCTCCTTTGCTAAGTAAAAAGCATGGGGAAAAAAACCCAACAAACCAACCCAGCTTATTTTCTCTCCATCTGGGAGGACAAAACCTGCACACCTTCCCTTTTTTTATGGTGCAGAGGTTTTTTTCTACCTTAATCCTTTGTTTATTTAGCATATGTATCAGTGTACAGTTGACAGGAATTTGTGAATATAAATATATATGACTTCTGGTATGTTTACATGTTCTTGAAACAGACACTGCTAAGAATTTTTAGGGTAGTCACAAGTGATTTTTATGTCTTAATTTTAATTTCAGTAATGTGCATCTCCAGCTTCATATGGGATGCAAAACATATTAGAAATTTTATTTTTCTTTTGAAGTTTTTCCTGAAGCATGCAGATGGTAGAATATGATCAGTGGGCTCTGTATTATATATTTTATCTTCACTGCTATTCTGTTTTATGGCACGATTAATACAGGGCCCTGTTTTTGCAGTTCACTTATGTATTTTTATGCATGTTGCAAGACAAAAGGACTTGATAGTTTAAATGTAATTGGATGAATTAATAGTTTCAAAACAGAAATGTGTCAGTTATCCAAGTATACTATGTGTATATTTGGGGACCTTACTTCCAAAATAATTTGAGGAAGCCTAAGACTACTTGTTTGTGAGTAATCAATGAAAAATGTTGGCTAATGAATATATTTTTCGGCAAATGCTGCAAGTTTAAATATAAAAGTAAGAATTAATTTGCAGTGCCTAAGAAAAGCAGAGTAGCAGATGTCTGTGAAATGTTGTTCAAAGAGATGTTTTTGAAACTTGCAAGTCCGCAGTCTGCCTCTTCTGCCACAGATGTTTGCATGTGCAGGGGTTTGTGACTTTCTCTTCTTCCTTTTTAAAATTCCTTAATGTGGAAGAAAAAAGAGTTTTCATCTGTGGTTGCTTTTGCTCCAGGCAAGGTTAGTAATAGCTGAATTTTATAACCGTCTTATAGCAGTTTAGTGACCTATGAGAAATGTTATTGGAGGTCACAATCCAGTTGTCTTTGGAGAAAGATCCATATTTCAAAGTCTCACCATCAGAGGTGACACTAATTAGCCAGCCCAATCATCTCAGCAGAGACCTGAGGTCTGAAGGAACTAGGTGAACAAATTACAGAGAGATGCTCCTTTCAGGTCTCAACTGAAGTATTATGGGAAGTTTTTGTGAAGGAGCTTGAGCTGTTGCTGTCTGCTGAGCAAGCAGCTGGCCATTTGGCAAATCTAGCAGTTAGTAAGCTCAGAGCTGTTGGACCATTGCCCTTTACTGTATCTTTTTTTACAATATTTTAAAAATCAGCAACAATAAGGAATTGAATGTGAATGTGACAGCTGAAGGAAATTTTATAAAATTAAGTGCAACAATGAGAAGTCTGCCCTTTAAAAAAAAAAGTCACTGCTTTAATGTATTTAATGAATTGACATTTAGTAACTAACATTCAATGTGTCATTAATGAATCATTGATGGAAAATGGGAGACAGATAAATGTTCTTTCAAAACTTTGGAAGCTAAGTATAGAGAAATAAAGTCTGTCTTGTGTGAAAATTGTTTTCAAATGTAGTTCAGATAAAAGGTATTAATGTGTGTGTATATATATAAATTTATATGTACACATACAGATCAGTAGCATGTTTTTTTAAAGGAAACCAACCCTGACATGTCTTTTAAACTTTATACATATTAATTTAGTTCTATAGCTGACTTTGAAGAATGTTGCTCTTCTCCCTGTTTTACTCAGTTTTTATTGTGCATTCCACTAGGACAAAAGAAAGGAGAAGATAAAAGATGTATTGGTGAACTGAAAAATATGTAGGGAGCATGGGCTACTATTAAAGCAGAAGTCAAAAATAAGTAATTTCCTAAACAGTCCTATAAAGACTCTTGAAAACTTACAAACACTAAGCGCTAAGTCCACTGAAGTCTAATTTTTGGAAAATTAAGTCTATTATGGATGAAACAGCTATTAGATCTATGACTAAGAAAAAGTAATTTGTTAGAATTTGCAATAATAATTGAATAATCTTTTAGTTTGCTGTGTCTTGGATAAAATCTTCAAGAACGAGTATCTGTAGCTTTAGATTTGAAAAAAGTAGTCTGTATATTTAGCTTTATAAAACTCTATAAAGAAGAAAGTAACAAACATTTACTTTCCACTATGGTTCATTTTTTCTACATTTTTTCTGACAATCATAGCAAGATCATTGACATCTGCTACAGTACTATTGTCAAATTCCTATTATTGTAATTTAGCAAAAACTGGAAGGGGGAGTAAAAAAAAAAGTGTGGAAGAAGGGTGGTTGACATAGAGAAACAAGAGTTAAAATGTTAGCAAAAAAATGAAGCAGCCCTGCAGCAGGAATGTAAATATGCACAAGGCAAAATTGTTCTAATTTCTAGAAACTTAGAAAAAATTCAAAATAGCTGTATCAGGCAAAAGTATCAGGATGTAATTTCTGAAATCAAACACATGAAGGACTAGGCATAAGACAGAGAACCTGTCATAATATGCAGAGAACTTTATTAAATGTTACTTGACACTTCATAAAATCACTTAATGATCTAATATGGAACAGTAACTGTTGTCCTAGGTAATGTCTTTAACAGCTATTCTATTTGTCAGTTCAATAGCTCAGTAGGGATTGTTACCAGATTTCATAAATGCTTAATTCAAATAAACATCTTAGGAAAAGAAAACATATGAAAATTGATGGCAAGTGGTATATGTATTACTTTTAATAGATGTCTGGGGCAAAGTAGTAAGCCCAAATTCTAGAATCATATTTTTGATGTGTATCAATTTCAGGAGCATATGAATACAAAATTTTGACTGGGAAAACAAGGATTGAGAAATATGTTCATTTATATATGCATAATAAATGGTCACACTTATTGTCTTATTTCTCTGTAAAGCATGGTGTAAACTGGCACAGTCCTGTACTGAGTTGACATCACTGTAAGGTAAATGGTTCATACATTTTACTACTGACAGATATAAACAACTGAGCATGCAAAGCTCTCTTAACATATTACAGCCTTGTAATCATTCAAAAGTAATTGATGGACCTTTAATGGCATTTCTTAGCTAGAAATACTTTTTTCTTAGAATCTCATGGCCATTCATAGCTCTTTTTTCCTTTTTTCTCTCCCTCATTCTTTGGATGTTGTCAAAAGCTGACTGAAGATGAGAATTTCTGGATGCAGTCTCGCGATCTGTTCCTTATTTTCTTCTATAAGAAATCAGTAGGGTTTTAACTTACTTAGATCTGCAGAGAAATGTCTTCTTTCTCCAAATTGATCTATTTGCATAAAACTTCATTTTGTAAGCTTTAAATACATTGACTCTAAAACTTAGCAATTGTGAAATACTAAAAGATGGTACTAACAGTATTGTATAAGAAGAGATTGTAAACATTTTAATAGATTGTGATGTAATGGACTAAGTTCATTATCAGCTAAGATATCAATACAATTCAATCTTCCTTTTAAAGGAAAAATCCAGGGCAAGGTCAGGCAGGGACAATGAAAATAAATTGAATTCCCTGGTGCAACTTTGGAACATAGATGGAGTCGAGCTAAAATTGTTCATAAATAACTGTTGTAAACTTGGTGCAAAAAGATGCTGATTTGCAACATGGTTTGAAAATGACAAGAAATAAATCATAGGGGTTTTCTTGTTTAGTCAATGTCTGTGACAAGTTAAGGGAGCTGCCTGCAGACATTTGAAGACTGATGAAAATGGAGACCATTAAGGGAATGATCATTTTCCCAGTAGAAGTTTGTAAGTAGTAGTGATATTGCTCTGGAAAGTCAATATAAGACTACTACAAGAAAAAATGGCATCAATTAAAACCCAGCTTTATATTGGCACAAACTCTTACGCCAAGTCTTTTCAAATTTTGTTAAAACCATTTCTCCAATTGCACTGCTACAGCTTTCTCTTGCACAGAAGACCTGTCTTAGTTATCTTTGGAGATCAATGGTGACTGTGGTTAGAAATGCTAATGGATGAGTTCATTATTAGTGAAGAGTGATTAAATTATTAGAGAGCGCATTGCTAGCAAAATGATGCCTACTCTGTTGAATACACAAATTAGTATTTTGTGCAAAGTTTCCTGGGTCTCTTTAGAGCTTTTCTATAGTTCCAAACCTGAAAATAACCCAACTTACTCTGAGTCAGTTTCAGTTATGTGCCACTTTAAGCCTATGGACTCCTACATGCTTATCAAGCAAAATGGAGCTTTTATTAATTTCTTCATATGTAGAAACACAGAATTCATAGAACAGTTTGGGTTGGAACGGACCTTAAAGGTCATCTAGTTCCAAACCCCTTGTCATGGTTGGGGACAATAGACCTGATTACTCATCTATATATTTATATAAAATACATGTGTACATATGTGTATTTACACATACATAAATACATAAGTACTTGTTTCTTTCTTTGTTTTTCTTATTTATAAGCAATTTTTAGTTACTTGAAAATAATTACATTTTAAATCTTTTTTTTTTTTTTCTTCATTAGTTATTCTAGTCTTATTTAACTTTGTGGAGGAGAAAAATGCAGCCATTTCTTGTAAAAGTAGAAACCAGAGACAGTGCTGTTTTGGCATGCAGATTCCATTTGCATTTTTCAGATCGCAAGTTCCCTTTTCTTCTTGTTTTGTTTGCAGCAACAAAAAGAACATTCAAACCTCTTCCCATAAGGTACATTGTCTGTGATCACTAAAGCCAGTATCAATCAAACAGCTGCCAAGAAAGCCAGGGCCAGCCTCTAGAGATACCCTGTACAACAAAGCTGACTGCACTCAGGGATGTTACCTCGATGAATCTGGCCAGCCTCTTCTTGCAAAAGGATTGACAATGCTGATGTCAATCTTGAACCACACTCGTGAGAGAGTCTGTGCCTTTGCTCCCTACAGAGCCTCCAAACTGGCTGGCTTATACTGGATTTTCTGACAAAAGGAGTTATATATACCAAAAAATGAATAAATATACCTTGAAAGGAATTGGGCCATGTCCTGCTCAGGAAGCATGTGGTGAGAGAAGCCTCAATTGAGCCAGTTCAGTCTGGTTACATAAAGATAAAACAGCTTCAGAAAGTTATTTATGCAGTTCAATATATTTGTAATTTAACCTTTGTGTTATGTATGGAGAGAGAAAAAGTGTTTTAAAGACTTCCATTATGGAGTTTTCAAGAAATAGCTCCTTTTCAGTCTTGTTTTTCAAATATAACCATAATTTCAGACAAAACAGTTGTTATAGTTTTGTGGGTGCATATATTTTTGTGTATCTCCTAATCATCTCTAAAGACTGATTTTAAAAAGAAATAAAAATCCAGCAGAAGGTATCAGAACAAACTGTTTTTTCTTAAAAGCTTATATTCCTTCACTGTCTTTCAAAGGTAGGTATCACAGGCCCTAGAAATAGAGGAAGTTCCAAGTAATCAATCTGATGTTATGTACTCAGACTCTGTGACTGGGGAAGAATGGACATGACAGTGCAGCTGTATACACTGGTACCAAGTCCAGCAGGTGTCAATGGCAAGGGTGTCAAACTGCTCCTTAGGAAGAACTAACTACCTTGTGCCTCAGTCCCTCTGGTGGTTACCATCTTACATCAGAATCATTTATCTCTTTTGAGACTAAGGAAACTTTTGGACTCTTCCTCCCCTAAATCACCCTCTAGTGGAAATGGTTGTGATCATAGCTAGGAATCACAGGTTGAGATGGTATTAACTACCATTTAAAGCACTTTTCCATGATAAGATTTTTCTCATTTGAATGATTCTCAAGTCTTGTTAAACTAGGATAGCTCTCTCCCTGCTCCTTTCTTCAGCAGCTTAACTATGTGATCCATTTTGGTTTCAGTTGCTTGCTTCATTATATTTCTTTGGCTGGTAGATTTCTTTAAACATCTCTGGGAAAGCTACTTGGATTATTTGTTTGGGTTTTGTTTTTGTTTGTTTGTTTGTTTGTTTTCCCATAGGATATTTTGTCCACTTTTTTTTATTGGGCTTTAATTATTCCCTGTTTTTTATAATGCCTATGTTGTTTTATTGGAACTTTAATTTTAGAAATCTAATTTTAGTATTATCTGGCTATATTGATACCTAAGAAATGTTCTGGTTCACTTAGCAATGTATAAGTCTCCTCAAAGACTGTGCAGCTGTACTGTCCTAGGAACAGTGAAGAAACAGAATGACAGCTCAAAGCTGCTGTTTGCTCCTTGCTATGCCTTCTTGGGCAGCCTCTCCTCCTTGTCCCAACTCCTCTTTTGGCGGAAGAGTAAGCTGCACTGGGCAACATAAAGGAGGAACAGGAGAACAAAGCTAGACTTACTGTTGTTTTTATCCCATTCTGCTTATCCCAGATTCAAATGGGGATGACACATTACTGTGCTGCATTTCCTCTCACCTTCAGCATTTTCTTCTGTCAGCTGGAAACCCTGTTACAGGTGTGAAGACACTTTGGGCAACTCTAATTTGATCCTTTTTAGACTTTGATTCTGCAACACATTTTGTGGATTTATATAAATATATATGTATAATGTCTAGGGGGATAATTGTTTGCTGGTTTAGACTTATGTACTGCATAACCACATATCATTTTCACATAAATAGAACTATATTTTTTCCAGAAATAAGTATCTCTTACAGATGCACAGCCTGCCTCTCTTGCATTCAGCTGTGACCTTGAAAACTGATTAACAAGATTGTACTCTAAAGGATGCAAGGCTTCACATAAAGCAAGTGAAGCATATACAGGCCCTTGAGGGGTACTTAGAGTATCTCATAGATTGTAATGGTCATTCCTTTCTCTTTAAAGCTATTAGGTGATTCTGGCTTATGAGAATCTGTAGTACTTCTCTCCTTATTTAATTTGTGCTACAGATTTTATGAATTATCTTATTTAAACCCCCTCTTCCATGTTTTAAAGAAAAAGTGCTCTGTATGTCTGGTATGCTTAGTATCTTCTTCAGCTACTCGGGTATTTTGGTTTGTTTTATTGGTTTTATAATGACATAAACTTTGACACAGTAAGAAGATGGACAGTCAAGGAGAATGATGGTTAGCTAAACTTGAAAATTAAGTAGTGCTTAATGCTCTGAGTACATCATACTGAAAGGAGAAACTCCATTCAACTCATGGGTTTTTCTTCCATTTTAATGAGAACATTTTTAGATGTTGAATCTATTTAAACCAAAAAACTCAGCTGGCTTTCAGTGCACTTCATTGCCTTCTTATCCAGCCCACATCTCACCAGCTTCTCTAGGAGGATCTTTTAGGAGACAGTGTTGAAAGTATAGCTGAAGTCAAGGTATGCAATATCATGGTGCTCCCCTTGTCTAACGAGCCACAGTTAACTATTTCATGGCAAACTAAAAAATCATTTCCTGAAGTCTGGTTATATGAAACCCCCCCTGAAAATGAGGGATTTCTAGACTAATAATTCTCCAGTAGGCTGTTGAGTGCTTGTTGGTTTTGTGTGGTGTTTTTTGTTTGGTTGTTTTTAAATGGTAGTTAGCCCATAATAAAAACAGGGGGGCTGGAGGAAGAGACCTGTAATTTAATCTGATAAATTAGTTCACCATTGAGTTATAGTTCTGGTGTAGATACTGTTGTTAATTCACTCCCTTTGCTAACACCTACATTATATGGCAAGCAATCTGAACTCTAGCTACTAGCCTCAGCAGTCAGTTCTTATTAAGGGAGATGACTGTCCTTTAGTGCTGTATAAAAATATATATATATTGTCTCTAGAAAAAGGGGGCACCCTTTGTGTGCTGGCAAATGGATGAAGTAATTCATCACAAGTGTGCAATGCAGTGTTTCTGGCAGCTGTCTGCAGTCTTGAAAGTACCCTAAGGTTCTGGTTTGTCTGGAGTTTAATTGAGGTCTGATAAATCTTGAAACAAACACTACCAAAATCTGTCTTCCAGCTGTTCTCGAGGCCATTCTGAGATTCTTCTCTTTATATTTTTTCTGCCATAGTGCTGTAACCTTCAATTTCTACTTTGAAAGTATTGACTCCTTGATCATCTTGTGTTTTGCTTACTGTGACTGTTTGATATCTCTCCCTCTTCTTTTCTGTGAGCCCATTTGCTCTAATATTAATACCCTAAATGGCTTTTTTCTTAATGTTTTTGAAATATTCCTTATCTTTGGCCAGTGACTTAAAAATACTGGTAGTACTGATATATAGATTTCAAGACTGGATCAAAAAAATTGTAATTCATAGAATGGCAGAGGATGGAAGGGACCTCTGAAGATTTTCTGCTTTTATTATCCTTCCTTTAGCTGTTGAATTAGTTTTCTAGAGCCAAACCATTTGAAAATGAAGTACTATGTGATCATGTTTACTTACACGGCTGCAGACTTTCTGAGTATGGTGTCACATTTTTGTTCCAGTGGAGAGATAAGTTCCACTTGTAGATTTCTGCATATGAAGGTTTACAGGAGTCACTGGTTGTCCCAGCTTTGGTGGATCTGACCATTCAGTGATTACTGAGTTAATGCTAAGTGCTGCTGCAAACTCCTGCTAAGTCAGTGTGCCTGACACCTGCTGATTTTATGTACTCTGCATCCATTAGTCAGAGCTTCTTTGTTGTTTCTATGTTCCTAAGATTTCTTAAGAATAGTTTAGAGCCCCTGTATCCTACAAAAATATCATATAAGGCCAAGGCTACACACCACACTGCAGCAAAGGAAAGAGAGGAGTGTTACTCTGAGAAGTATTGTGTCTTTTTTCAATTCAGTCTGTCCTGGCAAGGACGTGGAATACTGGCAAAAGCTGTGAAGCATACTTTAACAAGGCAGTGTTAGCTGCTGAGGTCAGAAGGCATAATACAAAAAAAAAATCTTCATTCAGTGTGAACAGAGATGTTCACAATCTTGACAGGGGGCTGGGGGTGGGGAAGGAGAAATCAACATGGTCCTGTTCACTTCCCTTGCAGATCTAGTGTGGCATGGTCAGCATTTGAGAAATCTAAAACACTGTAATACAACTCAAAATGCTAAAAGATCAAAAGCTGCAAGAGGTTAAAGATAAAGCAGAATAGAGGCAACTTTAAGATTTTTCTTTACAAAAACGGCAAAGAAAAGATGTCAAAGTTAAGGCAAAAAAACGCAGCAGAGGGGAAGCAGCATAGGCTCTGGGTTACATTCCTAACTCCTTGGAAGAGGTGGGTGTCTCACTACTGTCATTGTCAGGAACAGCAGAATGCAAATGTCCTTCAGTCTGGAATACTGACAGCTGTTGCATAATATTGATACTCAAGTATACACACATATAGATATCTATAATTGACCTGTGCATCTTGTGTGTTTATATCTGTACTTACATATATGTGTGTGTTGCTAGATATTGTCTTTTCTCTTTCACCAATAATAATCTAAGGACAGCACTTCTGCTATCTGCTTTACTGTATGGTTGCAGCACTGTTTTCTAGTAGACTGTCTTGTCCTTTGCACTACAAGTTGTCAGTCGCAGCCCATACTTTCCAAGAATGCCTAAAGTTTCACTTAGAGGCTCTCTTTTTAAGACTTGAGCTGTAAAGCCACAAAAGAAAAGGGTTGAGACTGTCAAAAAAAGTCATTTTAATTCAATCATGTTCAAATATCAATATTTATTTCAGAACATTTTAGAGCATGGGTTTAAAGTAAATTATTTAAAACATTAATAGCATTCAGTTAGGAAAATTATCAGAAAAATAGCTATTTTAACAGTGTGCCTTATTTTGGATTTAAGACTTTATTTCTTTCACACAATAAGGAGTACTATTTGAAAATAGACAATTTGCTACATGCAAAAGTTACTACATTTATCGATATTTGACATTGGCAAGCTGTGAAAATCTTGTTACAAAATTAACTTCCATTATTCAGAGGCTTGTAGATTATTGTACCTTTGACTTTCTAACTCCATGTGTTTGAATTATATTTTGGTTAATGAAACACTAGAAATCTGAGCAATTTAATGATTTAAAGCATTCTTCACATCCCTCTCAGTCTCGCTGCCAAATTTCGTGTCTTTAAAGTCAAATCTGTATTACACAAACAGCAAAGCAATCTATTATATTTTAAGAAATAATTAAAATAGCAGAGAACATGAAAAGATTTTTTTTAAGTGACAAAATGAAAGTAGAAGGCAAGGTTGAATTGTAGCTGATCTTGAAGACACCATAATGTGCCAAAGTAGAGCAAATGTCAAGTGGAGTGCTCCCTGCCCATCCTTCTGTATTCCTTGTTAAAAAACCCAAGTACCCAAACTTCATGAAAACATCAGACATTTTTGTAGGTTTTTTGTCTGCCAGGGTTAAGGTATTGTTGTGTTTCTGGAGCTAGAAAGAATGGGGGGACAATACAGAAATTAGTGTTAGAAGTGCTGTGCAACGGAGAGGTGATTGCTTCACGTACCATTGGGACAATGTGGCTGCTTGGCAACTTCTGTTTGTGGTGCATCTTCCTATCCCAAGAAAAAGAGCAGAAACTGAATCTACTGAGAAATCATTTTATTTTCTCTGATGTCTTTCATTTAACACAGTATTTAGTGTTGCTTGTAATAGCAGGGAATAAAATATTTCTATCGAGGTATCCTTATTATTCTGATAGTGTCTATTATGGTTGGCTGAAGTTCTGCAGAACATTTAGACCTGAATTGTGGCCTCACCTCAGGAAGCAGTTCAACCTGCATTTAGCTTGCAGCATCTGAATAATCCCATCAAAATCAAGAAGATTTAAATGCAGGTGCATGTGCTTTGCTCACTCAGGGCCTAGTCTAATCCTTCTACCTTTTTTGTCATGAAACAACTTAAATGAGTCTGTGTGGGATGGGATTTATAAAGGTTTTTGTCACAGGGAGCTGATCTAATAGTGAACATTCAGGTAGGGTTGTGTTTTGGGTTTTTTTAAAATAAGAATAAGATAGTTGTTCCTGGAAATGTCTGGAGTCATGAGAGTCAGAGCATCACTGCAGAGGGTTCTTCACCATTTGCCATCTTTTCTGGTAATTGGTACAATTGGTACACCCACAAAAAGACATACTGTGTCTGCTGTAGCCCTCGCTTCATCCTGATGCCTTTTAACTACCTCTTGTTTTTAAGGAGATATTTATTTATAGGTTTTTGTTCATAGCATATAAGAGCCTTCTATTTTCTAGAAAATACAAGATACATATTTGCAATTCAGATGGTATTTATCTAAAGGTTAAAGTACACTAGTACTAAAACATGTTAAAAATACTTCTGGGGGAAATGAATATTGTTCTCAGCATGGTTGGCAGTATTTTTGGCAGTTCAAAATGTGTTGAAGAAAAATGATCATTCCTTTAGATTCTAGTTGCTGATCAAGAAATAGGGGTAGTTACTCTGTGTTCATGTTGCTTTCCTTTCTTAGTTTGCTCTTTTTGAGGTGTAAGAATCTTTCTTCCTTTTCCACAGGATTCATAAGACTGCATTAAGCTCCTAAAGAAGTCAGGAGAATAACCTTTGAAAGCCTTTCTTCCTTTGTCCCTCTCCTTCTCACTGATATGTTTATTAGATTCTGAAAATAATTTGAACTAGTGAAGTTTATATGAATGTCTACAGTCTTTGTACTATTTATTTTTTTATAAATATTATTTTTTTAAATAACCTTGCTGTTCTACTCAGGTGCTAGTGGGGCTAACATAAAATTGGCATGACTACACCGAATGAACTAACAAAGCTGGCATGTTGCTTGCAAATTATTGCTGGAAAAGGTAAGCAACCAGCAAGCCCTGTAGGTCTAGGTGATCCTGCTCTGACAGGTGTTGGACTAGATGATCTTTCGAGGTCCCTTCCAGCCCCTGACATTCTGTGATTCTATGATAGCATGGCCAACAATACAGTGCATGTTCAGTTTGCAGAAAAATGGTAGCTTTTCCAAATAAGAGTAGTCATTATTGGAATTACTTCATAGCAAAAAGGAATAGGGCCACAAATTATTAAATCAAACGGTGCATCTGTGAATCATGATGCAAATAAATGTGTTTTTCTCCCTGTCCTTAAAAGATGTAAGGGCTGTCTTCCCAGTGTGAGCCTGGGGATGAAGCATCCTTTTCAGGTGAGGATGTTACCTGCTGCCATGGGTAGGGTTTTGATTTTGGATTTGAGATTCAGTGCAGAGAATTTTTATATTATTTTTATATATAAAAAAGAGATTGATCCATTTGTTATTTTGAGATATATTTTAATGAAGTATTCAGAAAATATTTGTCTGAAAAACTGTGGATGCTAGGACAAAATTGCTTGCAATTTAGACAAGGAGGTAAGAAACATCATGGCCAGCATCCTTGTGCATGCCAAGACAAATGATTTTTAAGACAGTGGAAAGATTTGTTTTCAATTTTAGTTCATGGATCCAGTGTTGAGCAACCTAAAGAAAAATAAATTTGTTACTCAGTAATGAAATTGATTTTGAGCACATATCAATAGTCAGAATCCATTATCTCTGGTAACAGGATGTTACAATGACAGTATCTAATGAATAAATGTATTTGATTTGTTGAGCAAGTTAAAAAAAATATATATTTAAAAATAAATAATTCATCTTCAGTCAGTTTAGAATGCAAAGGGGTAATTGTGTGATGTGACCTCATGCTTTGGAGAGGTGTGGTTAATCCTGATGAGATGTTCAAAGTGCTGATTTGGTTCTGCATAAATGTGCATCCCTTTTGCTTCTGCAGATCTTTAAGCCATGATACTTGTGCAGTGGATATGGAGTTATTCTGCTGGAATTCCAGCACTGATGTTCAGATAGAACACATTTGGATGACTATATTGTGGGGAGTAGAAAACATAATACTTGTTTTGGGGATCATTTAGACTTCATATCACCCTTGAAGCTCAAAACTACAGCATTGCTTGCATCTCAATAATGTCTTTTATTAGGCTGTTATGTCAATAACAATCATTTCAATCTCTGAAAATATGTGCGCTGTCTGAAACTGTTGTTGATAATCTCATAACTGCTCTTTGGACACTGTTAATTTTTCCCCCTGCTTCCCTGCTGCAGGGAATTTGCAACCAGTTTCTGCACAGCAGTGGTATGATTTGTACCCAAAAAATGTGGGGTTTTTTTAGAATTAGACAGATTATATGAGATGGCAGACAAAATCCTGGTATCTTTTGAAGTTGACCAGTGTTGCTCTCACATGCTGGTTGAATGCTGGCAAGGTTATCCTCCCCATCACCACCATCAGATTTGCTCAGGATTCATTCTGTCTCACATGATTGGTGCAGAACCGAAGGGGTTAGGATGAGCTGAGGTACCTACCATTGCCTGTTTTATGTTTCTTTTAATGTAGAATTACACCTATATATTTTCTTATTGCCAGAAGCAACTATATGTTCTGACCTTGACCTTCCATCTCACCATCTATACAACCTGAAAAAAAAGTGATATCTATAAAACTGATATACAAGCTTCCAAAGGAAGTTGTTGTCAAGTGAAAACAACTTGTGCCCCCAGCTATGTCTAAGACACATCCATAGAAACCATCATGGAGGCCACTCTTATCAGATCAAAATTGCAACTGAACTACTTAATTTATCCTAATAATAAACATATTTTTTTCATAAGCTTTTAATTTACTAGCTCCCCCAAGTCTTTTTCAGAAGCACTGTTCTATAGCATGGATAGTGCTGATTGCCCTGGCCCAGGTGCACTTGGCCCTGTTGTACCTCATGTGATTCACCTGAGCCCAATTCTCCAGCCTGTCCAGGTCCTTCTGGATGGATCCCATCCCTCTGGCACATCAACTGCACTAGCCAGATTAGTAT
Source organism: Ceyx melanurus (assembly GCA_024611195.1). NCBI lineage: Eukaryota > Metazoa > Chordata > Aves > Coraciiformes > Alcedinidae > Ceyx > Ceyx melanurus. Next base: position 24,932 of record JANHGL010017454.1, read on the forward strand.
CATCAGACTTGCTGAGGGTTCCCTCAGTGCCACTGTCTGTGTCATTAATGAAGATATTAAACACCACTGGTCCCAGTACGGACCCTTGAGGGACACCACTGGTTACATTTTCCCATCTAGACATGAAGCCATTGCCCACTCTCTGGGTGAGACCATCCAGCCAATTTCTAATCCACTGAACAATCCACCCATCAGACCCACATCTCTCCAATTTAGGAGGATTTTTTGGGGGATGGTGTCAGAGGCCTTGGCAAAATCAAGACAGATGACATCCACAGCTCTTCTCTTGTTCACTGATGGAGTTATTGCATTGTAGAAAGTCACCAGTTTGGTCAGGCAGGACTTGCCCCTGGTAAAGCTGTGCTGAATCTCTTGAATCACCTCCCTGTCCTCCATGTGCCTTAGCATATCTTCTAGGAGGATCTTTCTTTCCAGTACCTATCCAATTTGTTCTACCCTCAAAATCCTGACTTAACCTCTTCTGAGGTCTGCAAGTTGTTGTTTGTTTTTTTTTTTCCAGCACCCCAAAGCTGTATTTTACTTGTATTTGATTGGCAACCTTCGGTTTTGTTTGTCTCATTTGAAAAAAAAAAAAGCAATTAGGTTTATAGAGTGAAATATTTTATGTACTGATTTTATGAGTGTAGCTTTATTATTGTTATGACTTTAAATGGCAACAACATGAATTTTTTTGCTGGGTGAGTTATTAAAAACTTCTCAACTCCATCCTTCAGAATAGTATTTCTTTTTTATTATTATTTTATTTTACTTTTTCTAAGTCTCTTTTAATGATGCCTTCTAGGTAAAGAGATAATTTCATGGGAACTTCTGAAAACACAGCTTTGTGGCTGAAGCTTTGCTTAGTTTGTGACCTACATGTATATTTTGATAAGCAAGGATGTTTCCTGACTGTTTAAATTCTTCTGCCTTTCAAGAGGGTAAAATAAAGAATTCGCAAAGTGTATTTTAACCAAATACTAAAATACAGAGATATGGAATGTAAAGGATTTTTAATGTAAATACTTAATAGTTGAGTCAAATATAAAGATGATATTCTCATAATCCTTGGATGCTGCTAGACAGTGGAGGTACCCCAAAAATCCAGAACTGAAGTAGATTGATCTCCTGCAATCATTTTTTCACTTTGCATTTGATCCTGATGGATTGTTCTCCTGACCATAATTAGAGCCAGGTTGGTGCCAGTTGCAGAATTTTAGTGCTTGCTTTGTCGTCACTTTTATATCCCAGACTTGAGCTTTCCATAGTGTCACATATACTAATCTTAGCTACATCTTGCTCTGAAAAAGGAAAACTATAAAAATAACCTGTCAAGGTTATCAAGGTTACTTTCCACTGTAAGATTGTTTGGTAAGAAAGCCCCTGAGGTTTTGTCTAGATTAAATGACTTTTGAAAACATGACTTACAGGATATTCTATTAAAGTTCATATTCTACATCCTACATCATAGGTTTAGTTTTGAGGGATTTTTTTCACTGTTTATGCTAAATTTGTGTCTACTTCATTTTACCTAATTGTTTCTTAGTTATTATAGAGTCTTTAACCATTCTTAATAACTTTTTTCTTTTGTGCTTTAAATCTTCAGTATTTCAAAAAGTAATATTCCTTCCACTCAGTACTTAATGTTGCATTGTCATGTATAGCAGGGAAACAGTGTTAAACCCATCACTGCAGGTGATGGTATTTTACTTCTGAATTCAGTAACAATTGGGGAAGGAAACTGCAGAGGGATATATTTTATAATTGGTGATGCTCACACCAATTTTTGAAATAATAGGCCTTCTTTCTTTTTAAAGTATAACGTTAATTTTTCATTCTTTATTTCTCTCATTTACTTCTCAGGGCTGAATTTACTACTTTTTATTTATTGTCATCCTAAAGTTTTTTGTCAATTATGTTGTTTTGTTTTTCTGTATTTTGTATGAGTCTTATGTTGTTTGAAGTGATTTGAACTAAAAGTATAATGCTTTGAGTGTAGAGTTGAATCCCAGATGTGTTTTATTTACTGCCTGTAGCTCTATTTACCCTGAGTGCATGAAAATTATTTCCACATGAATCTCCTTTGGCATGTAGCATTTGGGTTTGGGGCTAAATTTGATCAACTGCAGGGTAACAACTTTTGACAAAAAAAATATTGTTCATATTTTATTTGTTACATTCACAAAAAATGGTTTATTTCTCTCCAATAAATACCTTATTGGAGACTGTGCACAGTCTGGTTTCTATACACATTTTTTCCACATCATTCTCTTTTTAAAAAAATTTTAACAGATTTCTTCTGCCCCATGTTCATTTGAAATTCATTGCAGAGACTTACTATTCATTTGAAAGCTTACTAAAAAAATTAAGATTACCATATGTCCTATCTGAACTGAACTGCGTTCTCTTCTTTACTGCTTCCAAGTTTCTACAAGAATGTTTCTCTAAATAGTTGATACTTCTCAGTGTTGGAGAGCTGAAAGCTCATTTCTATGGCAATTCTGTATTAGAGGTATGACCAAAAGAAATAACATAGTTTTATGCTTGAGCAGTGAATGGCAGGAGCTTTCATCTGTCTGGAATTCTGTGGCAAACTACTAGGCACAGTGAGCAAAAGCAGAAAACAGAAGATGCAGGTTGAATCACAAGTGATATAAGTGAGTTATCTGTATCTCTTTGGGAAAAGGATAGTTGCTTTGGATGGATAACCTGTTGCATGGGAACAAAGTAGAAAAACTAGTCAAAGCATAAACAACACAGTGGAAAAAAAAGCTTTGCCATGTCCTGAACAGCCCCTTTTCTGAGGTTATCCAAATGTATAAGGAACAAACTAAATAGTTCTTCTCTACCTGTATAGTTATAATGTTCCAAAATTAAAATATGAAGGATTTAATAAACATTGTCTTCAAAAACATTTTTGGGTAACTGAGCTGAATTTCTGCACTTTCAGTTTAGTACACAATGGAGGACTGAATGGACCTCTAGACAAAGATACCATGTATCTCTTGTATTATTATTTTTTCAGTTTTTCATTGTACATATTGTTGTTGTATATGTGTCATTATTTTGTTTTATAGCAGTAGCTATTTCTTGCCCTTTCTTGAGGCTTTTTTGGTTTGTTTTTCTTCATCCTTAGAATCATAGAACAGTTTGGGTTGCAAGGCATATTGAGCAGAAACATCTTTAACTAGATCAGGTTAATCAGAGTCCCATCCAACCTGACCTTGAATGGTTCTATGGATGAGGATAACATATAGTTAAAAATTTACAGCCATGAGATTTAATTTCCAACCCCATTCAAAGTCTTGGCAGAAAGAGTAGTAGTATCCCTTCAAAGTGGTACTCCTGTCACTTGATTTTAGAAGGTGGATGCCAAATTTGCTTCAGGCATTGATTTCTTGTTATGTTTGACTTAATAAAAAATAAATAGTTGTGTTCTTAGCTTAAATTAATGCTTGGGGATGCATTCTTACTCTTCTGAAATACTTTTCAGATACGTGTTCTCACAGAAACTTACACTCACACTTTGGTTTATTGTGAGTATATATGTTATGATTCCATAAGTGCAGTGAAACAGTGTCACTGAGGCACTTTGCAGCTACTGGCAGTGTTTGAAGAAAGATCATCTCTGGTGCCAAAGTTATTGGGCATATGCATATGGGCATCCCATAAACACCACAGTGAGGATTTCAGCATATATTTCTCCAATTTCAATGCAAAACATTTCAGCTTCTCACTAAGGAACCTGACTACTCAGATATGAAGAGACTAGGTATATTCCTAAAACAAGCTTCTGTAGGGTTTTGTTTTGGGAGGTATTGAAAACATCCTTCACAGAAGAAGTAATTCCTGCTTCCTTTTCTTTCTAAACAGCTTGCAAGCCCGAGTAAGATGTATTTCACACTTGATGTGAATAGTCACACACCTCTGCTTCAGGGCAGGACTTTTAATGGACAGGCTAGGCAAGTCAGTCTGCCTCATCCTCTCTTGAATTGCTAGATCTGAGCAGGAACATTCTGCAGTGTGTCTTAATGTCATTTTCTTTATATCAGCAGAACGTTAAGGAAATATATGAATAGGCAACAGCAGGTCCTCTTCCACTGTGTATGAAAGATGCAGTCTTGTTGGGACACCCTGGCTTCATCAGACAAAGCACTGGAGGAGAGAGAGTGCCGTAGACATTGCATTGGCTTTGCTTTTCCAATAGGAAAATCAAAATGACGAGACAGCAAGCATACGTGCCAAAAAGAGAAGATGCAGTATGTTGATTAAATTGTCTCTCCAAGTCCATACTTGCATTTTTTCAAAAGTCTGAAAGATTTAAACAAGCATCAAAATAAATATATTCAGGTGAGCTGGTAATGATTCTTCACGGTACACGAGGTTGAAACTGGCCTCATTCCTTTTCCTGATAGGTATGTTTGCTGACCAGTGTGGAAGATCAAAATGGTAGAAAAGGCATGTATCATGCACATTTGGTTGCACTCCCACTGTCCTTTTCTTAATCAGTCATTTACAGTTAATTATGATGGGAAACAATAATGCTTTAACAAAACATAAGTAACTCAGATTAATCAGCTTCTTTGCAGGCAGACACTTCCCGAGTTCCCTGGGGTTTCTATCAGCAAATTGTAGTAATGATGCTGATTTGCACAGGGCTATTGTTTCAGCTGTAAATACCTGAATTGATTACCCAGGAGCTCTGGTCTCAGTGTAGCATTGTTTTGCTTTGTTCTTTATTATGTTAGGTATCCTGCATAGCAGGGGGCCTGTAACCACGGCAGAGTCACCTTGGGACTTCAAGTATGGTAATCTAAATGAATTCTTTGTTGCTGTAAATTACGAACAGAACAACAGCAGCCTGCTCCCACTTTCATAAATATGTATGGTTTCCTTGCCAATGAAATTATGGTGAGAGATAGATCAAAGTGAATTAGTACCTGTCAAGCAAATTTGATAGGTCATTTTGTACTTTAATTTTATTCCTTTTTCTCTGTATTGTGACACAATAGCAAAATTAACAGTTCTCTTGTCCTCCTAGCAAAGGCTGTTGACCACACTAAATGCTGTTTTCAGAAAATGCAGCATTGATAAATGATTCTTCTATGTAGACCAGCTTGGTACCACATCTGGTGCAAGTGTGAAGTGCCCATGGCAGTGACATGCACTTGTACATGGTGATGTATGAGCTATGTCTTCCTGTGTACATCTGGAACACTGCTAGCTGTGTAACAAAGTGTCTGATGTAGTTCTTTTACTAGAACTGCTTTTTTTTTGCTTTATGTCATACAAATTATTAGGCTCTTTGCCTGTAGTCAAAGTCACCATCATATTTAAGATACTTCTCTGGGACCCACACACATGTAAGTGCACTCTTTCCCACCTTCTTTTCTCTCTTCCCTGTAAAAGGATCAGCCTCACTTTAAAGTGGCTGAAATATTCCAAGAAACCATTGACATTTCTTTCTTGCCATTTCCATTTTCAGTCTTCATCACTTATCAATTAAGACAGCTTTATAGCAGGTGGCATCTCTTCACCTTATAATGGTCTCTCAGACAATAAATGCTCTACTAAACAAAGCAATTAGTTTCTGCTCTTCCCACATACCTAGAAAAGATCTGAAAACAGGCACTTTAAACGAATTATTCATGTGAAGATCAGAGATAAGATTAAAGAAAACCCATCTACATTTGGTAAGGAGAGAAATGTCTCAAAAAAATAAGTGTTTTCATTTGCTAAGCCAGATCTGCAGGTCATAAAGATCAGTGTTAGCAAAGGGGGACTCTTTTCAGAAGTAGTAATGTAAAACAGACTGGTGAAATCAGAGCAGCTGGGACAAAATAGCAGGAGTTTCCTGTTGCTTTTTTCCTTGTTCTTAGCATAGTCTGAGGCTAGAATTCATTTGTCTTAAAAGAAAAGGAATGAAAAAGGAAACATTTTCATTATTCCTTATTGCTGGTATTGTTTTGCCAAAGCATTTAAACAGTCCTATGCATGCTTCCTAAAAACAACATTCCCTTGAAATTAATTTTAATAAAACATGAATGGTTTTGTGATGGGTACATTACTCAACCCTGCAGTAATAAATTAAGGACACACACCCTAAGGGAAAGTCCTGCCCAAAACAATCATGTTCCCACCGAGTAGAAGTCTAAGATACTGGAACATTGATATTGTGAGAAATCAGATTTTGATTCTACAAGCATATGTTAGCAACATTAGTGCAAGTAGTCTCCGGTGGCTTTAAGTGGGTAACTGCTTATCTCTACTATAGAAAGGTTCACAGTCATGTCCTCTGTTATGTTTTCCAGATCCAGTCTCTGTTTATTTAGTGTCTCTTTCAGAGCAGTTGTAACCATCCTCAGTCACATGCCCTGTTTTGGGCGTGGAAGGTGTGCTTACTTTTGTCTACCTGCAAATTAAACCATGGCAAGAGTTAATAGTTCTGCTAGGTTGTGTTATTCTTTAATGTTTAGTCTTTAGTGTTTCCAAATGCTTTGTGATACTTGATGCAAACAAAACCACTGCCAGCTGAGTATGTAGTGCATGCATTTTATAGGTAAGATAAGTGAAACAGAGAAGGCAGAACCAACACATCTAAGGTGTGGGCTTGCAGGGAAGGCTGAAGCAACAGCATGTATTTGGGCCTAATTTACCCTGAAGGGATTTAGATATCTTCACAACCTTTAGCAGTGAGATTATTTGTCGAGTTAACAAAATGCTGATCTTCAGACAGCTCTGTTTAAAACTACTAGTCTAGAAAACTCCAAATTTTGCAGTGAATTGCAGAGTAGAGACCCAAGTCTGCACTGCTGCTTCTGCTGGCAACAGGGCTCAGGAATGTCTCCTGCCATGGGGCAGTGTGGGGCTTCTGCCAGCACCAGGGCAGCTTCTTCAGGCAGCAGATAACAAGAAGATCCAACCTGAGCTCTTCACTATACCTCAGAATGGTCACTTATGTCATCCTGCTTTTGTTTGACTCTTCATCTCCTCAAGAGAAGTATCACGTGTGCCTCTGCCTTTGATTTTATCTAGAATAGCAGTGTACCTCCCTGACTGAGGCATCTGGTTACTACAATACTATAAATAACAAATGTTATTAACATAAAAGATGTGCTGTAGTTTTCCTACATGCCTCTTGTGGCCAAGCAAGGAGTAACATGAATAAAAAAGTAAATAACAATCTAGGGTTGTTTACTCCATCGGGTTGTACAGTAGTTCTGTCTATAGGTAAATACCAAGCAGCAGGAACAGATAATAGAAAAACTGCAACTCAGAATAACTCAGTAAATTAAACTATGTTTATTTCAGGTACATATTTTTGTGGCTGAATTATCTTTGTCAGGTTTTGGCCAGGATAGATCACAGGCATATATTCTTCAGTGCCTTTCATGCCAGTAGTATCAGAAATTGCTTGCTTTCCAAAAGGTGATACCATTTTCATAATTAATTTAGGATTATATATAGAGTCAAATTAGCTGGAAGAACAATTTATTGGGTTTACAGTTTATGGGCAAAATATGGGATAGATTACATGTTTAGGCATCTTCCTTCTCGTGTATTTGAGACAGATGTTTGTTCCAAATTCTTTGCTGGTGTAATTTTGCCAAGCTCTAGTGATTAGGCAAGAATATTTGGCCCACTGAGTCTATATGAGCTAGAAGTCAGTTTTCTGTAAGAAGAGCGACTATAGCAGTTGAAAAATTAATGAAGTAATTTAAAGTAAAATAATACTTTAAAGTAATCTGAAATAAGATATTGGAAAGGGAATACTTTGAAAGTGTTTATGACATGATGTTGGGAAGACAATTGCACTTTAAAAAAAAAAACCAACAACAACAAAAAAGAATTATTTTCGTTGTTTCTATTTTTTGTAAGTTACGTATCATCCTGAAATAGAGGTCAGGGAGTTCACTGTCCTAATAGGAAAGAAAATAATATTCTGAAGAGAAGTCTCATGTGACTGTAGTCCATGGTCTGATTCATCAGTTAACGTGCCAGGTTAGGCTTGGCTGCTTACCCTATTATCATGGCTGTTCCTGCCTTTGCTGCCTCACTGGGGCTGGGTTCTTTGGTAGTCCACAGCTGAAGAGCTGTAAACAGCAGCACAAGGACAGAAGTTCTCTTATAAATGTCTTTTTACTAATTAGTGTCTAAAAATATTCTTATTCCCACCAATTCCCCCCCGGATTGCAGCTGGACAGATGATATTCCAATAACCGTGGTGCATGAAGCTGAGGCAAGTCTTCAGGATGTAATAAGTTAGCAGATGGCAAGGGAAACAACTGGCTGCTTAAGCTTAATGAACTCAGAAGCTTATTTGCTCAAGAAGTGTAGGAGTTTGTTGGTTTTTTTTGAGCTACCTTGTAGCACAATGATGTTGCATTTCATTAGGAGCTGGGGATTTGAAGCTGCGTGTGGGGCTTTACGCTGATGGGATCTGTGCATGATGCAGAAATTGCGTATATGTGCTCCTGAGCTTTCAGAGCTATACTTGGTGCACAGCATCCTCTACAGGTATAGGCTAACATACACCACAGCAGAACAACAAACTAGGAAGCCATCACATCTGACTTTGGGATGGCTTTCTGACTTAGTTACATTTAGAGGATTGTGCACTATAATTGTTTCTTTCATTAAGCAAGAAGATAACATTTTTTTGGTACCTTTTTAAGATTGCCTTTTTCATAGCTATTTTTCTGTACAGAAGCCATCCAATCCATATAAAAATCTTTGCAGTAATGCTTGCTTGAGTCAGTAAGTGTTGAGATCTGTTTTCCTGACCTTGCAGGTGGCAGAAATCTGTGATACCAGATGTCAGGCTCATATAAGAAAGAGATCTTATTAGGACACTAATTACTTCTCTTTTTTTTTTAGTGTTATCATTTAATTAAAAATATACAATGTAAGGTTATATCTGAGATTCTAGAGTGTATGTTAGAATTTTAAATTTTATACTTGAAACAATTTTAACCTTGAAAATTTTATGTTACTTGTACTCATAATAATGTTTTCACTCTAATTCTGAAGGGTTGAGAACTTTGTCTAAGGATACAGAATAACAATGCTAGAACTTAAATAGTGTCACCTGATTCTTGATTACTGGGTGAAGTTCTGGGTGCTTGCTTCTTTTTTGTTCATTTTTCTCTTGTTTTGTTTTTAAACACACATCGCAGATGATTCACATTGTTTTACCTGCAGATTTCCTTCCAAACACTGAGTCAATTGAAATATCAGAGCACTTTGTTTCCTAATGCTCATCACAGCACCTTCACCCTTTACAATAGGAAGGTTAAGGCAGTGTAAGAGAATACAACAAATATGAGACATGATCAAAGGTTACAGCAGCCAGGAGTAGATGAGGTGACCACAAAACACCAAAAGATTAAAAGGGGGTAAGAGGCTAAGGAAGAGCAGCTGGCTCTGTCACATACTGCTGCTGTTCAGAGTGCATGGCTGCTAAATTGAAAAACAGGCTCAAGCTGCAGGTTTCCAGGATGCTGCAGAGTGGCATGAATACCAAATGTGGCTGCTTCAGCCTGGGTAAAGAGTAAGGGAACATGAACTATTGAATGTTATTGGCACACTCAGTGGCAGTTTACTCTTTCTCCAGGGCGTAGGTTAAGGACAGGGACAAAGCACACAAATCAAGAGAAAAGGAGTGGATAAAACCTAATAGACTTCAGAGACACTGCAATCCCTTATCAATTGCTAAGTGGGAATGATGTATCTAATTTTTTCAAAGTTATTTATTTCATATGCATGCTATCAGAATGAACCTAGAAGTCATTTACAGCTTTTTTTTGTCACTTGCAGAGAAAAGATGATTCTCTCAGTCTGGAAATAGAGATTTGTGACTTCAGCCCCTCTCTTTATCATAAATGTCTGTGTAACCTAGAGCTCATCTGTGGCCCCCTGCCACAGGTGTTATAAACAATGTCAGCAAGGAGAGGTAAGAAAAAGATGATGCCCAAGTCACTGATCTAAACCTAGAAAAAACTCAGTTCATGCTCCTTCTCTGATCTAGACTCCCTCCGTGACCTTCAAAAAGTTTCAGTGTCTTGTCTAAGGTCCCCATGAGCAGAATGGTACTGTTAGTAACAGCCCTGTTGCAAAATGTGGGTGCATCATTCATTTTGAAAAGATTTCTGATAAAAAGCATAGGAAAGCATGCATTATTTTCTGGGATACTTCTATAATGGCATATTAGTAGACAATAATAAAAAAAAAAACCACAAACCCAAAACCAAACCATCAGTTGGAGATGGTTGGTAGAAGTCTGTGTTCATAATTGTAAAATGTATGCCAGTGTTTCCACACACCTAGCAAAAGCAAGAGATTCTTTTCAAAATTATATTTTTCCAGGCTTTTTTCACTATCCATTCAATGGAACTGAAAAAAAAAATAATTTGAAATCAAATTGGATTCTTTATTTTGTCATGACAAAATGGTAGCTATTGCAAGGGCCTGCACTGAGCAAAGTGAATTCTTCCCCAGAAAAAAGGTTGTGTCCCACTTATGGTCTCTAAGGAAATGTATTGCTTATGAGCAAGACATCAGCAAATATAGTTTTAAAAAAGTTATTTTAAGAAAAAAAAAATCTGTTTTCAATTTCGTGCTCTTTTTTTTTTTTTTTTTTTTTTTGTAAATTTGCTTTCTGTTCCTCTTGTGATTTGATTACATTTCTCTGGAAAAAGGCATCGTTATATACTTTCTGGGACAACAGGTTCAAAGCCAGTTTCCAAATAGCATCTTTAGTAGAATCTGTACTTTGTGTATTTTGTGTTGTGGCAAAACATCTGTTCAACTTCTTCAGTAGCAATGTGCAAAAAGCAGCTTTAAAGAGTTTAATTATTTACACCTTGTTCAAGCAAAGCTCAGCTAGTAGTTCTCTTTCCTAGTTCTGTTTCTGAGGGAGGCTCCAATCACATATCCTAAATAAAATGGCTAGTGGATAAGAGAAAGTTCTAACACATTCTCTGCGTTCACCTGTTTACTTACTGCAATGCATTAATCCTTACAAGTTTTTACCCTTCAAAATATCCAGTTGTTTGCATGTCTGTATATACAGGAAAATCTTCTAAACCTGAAAACACTGAAGTGGTGCATTGCTAGTAGAGGATAAGGTTAGGGCACAAATAAAGAGAAAGGCCAGCTGAGACCTTTCTTTTACCAGGAGTGTTTAGCATCTATTTCAGTCTGCATTGAAAGATCTTTTCTGGCATCATGATTTCTGATCTTGTCCCTGCCACTTCTAAGATTGCTTTTATGCCTATTTTTTAGACTATACACACTGAATGATGGGAGATAGGTGGGAGTAAAGAGTGACTGGCATCGCTTCCTGATCCCTTTGTGCCTAGTCCTTTTAACACACACAAACTGTCTTTCAATAAATAAACAAATAAAGACAAATAAAAAGTTAGTTTTGTATTATTCTTTTGAGTAGCTGAAGCAGCTCCTCGTAGTCCCTTAGGGCTTTGGGAACACAGCTGTGATGTCAACAAAGGAAAAATAGCATAGCAAAGTGAATGCAGTGCTCTTGCTCATCTGTGCCCAGACTGATACAGACCTGGAGCAGCATCTTTTGCCTTTTCCCAGCAGTAAGTTCTGCCCTCCTGAGTGTGGGGTAGCCATGAAACTCCCTTGTTAGCCCTTTAATGAATAGCATAATTTAAAAATAAACCAATGGAGATTTATTTGTTTTAATATTAAATGCCCAGAGCCCTAGAGTCTTGGTGAGTTTGGCCTGGGAAGTATAATGAGATTTCTTTTCCAGAAAATTGATTTATTGATATGTGGTTGAGCTCACTTGCTACTTGATATCTTGGTCATTTTGGTCATGAACTTAAGGCAGAAGGAAATGGCAGCATAGAATGAGAAAGGTTAATTAAATTGTGGATAAAAGTTACAGATATTCAGTTTTCCATATATCATGGGCTTCAGAAGAGCACAAAGATGTTTATGATGATGGGAAGAACCTAAAAAAACCAGGAGATACTAAAAACTAGTGGTGATAGGTACTTATTCTGCTGAGTCCTCCCAAATCCATAAAGAGTGAGGAACTCTATTTGCGTGGCCTAGTAGGAAACACCATTCCAACTGCTCTTAGGTGTGACTTTGTTTTGCTGTAGCCCTTATGATATGTCTAAGACATAATAAGAGTGGTGCAAACAGAATCAGTAGAGTCATAGAACTGAAGAATGGTAAGGGTTGGAAGGGGCCTCTGGAAATCAAGTGCAACCTCTGGAAATTGAGGATCACCCAGGGCAGGTCACCCAGGGCAGGTCACCCAGGAACAGGTGCAGGCAGCTCTTGAAAGTCTCTAGAGAAGGAGACTCCACAACCTCTCTGGGCAGCCTGTTCCAGGCTCTGTCACTCTCATGGTAAAGAAGTTTTTCCTGATGTCGAGGTGGAATTTCCTGTGTTTCACCTGCTGCCATTACCTCTTGTCCTGTCACAGGGCACCACTGCAAAGAGTGGGTCTGCCCCTGACCTGTACCAGTACATAGTGGTGTTCCTCCTCAGGTGTAGGACTTCACAATTACCCTTGTTTTGGGTGACTGCTTCTGCAAGCAGAGGGGCTTTTGCTGCTTGACACATCCCTTCATATTGCTGCATCAACTTGGCAACTCTTGTAATCTTCCAGATCTGTCTCACCTGCCATCTATCTTGGAAGCAGATTTATTTCAAATGTCACTTGAACAGCTGCAGATTTCTGGATGTCTCGGAAACGATCAGCAGCTTCACTGAATGGCAAAGTTAGCTGTTTCTTTGCTTTTCAGTGCTTGGATGAAGCTATTAAATTCTACAACTATTATAGGATAATGATATTTATATATTTAATACTTTAAATCATTGTCATATAATAGTTGTAGAATTTAATCTAATTAGACTATTATACACGTGTATATAATTCCAGATGATTATGATGGCAAATCACATGTTGACATAAGTGTACAGATTACTGTAATTGAACCCTATCTCACAAAGAATATTCTGAGATTTCTCACAATTTATAAGAGCTACTGTATAGATGATGTCTTTCTGTTTTCATCAAAAACCTGTGAGGGTAGAAAAGTCAAGCACTCCAAAACTGGAAGATAACAAAACTAAAAGCAGACTGGCCACATTTATTTTTTTTTTTCCCATTAAAACCTTTTAAAATATAATTTCAGTTTTTTTAAATTTTTAAGTAACTTATCTGTAGTTGTTATTAAAATGGAGGGATCCAAATTATTTTTATCTGATATATTTTTTAAAATCTATTAAGAAGTGCTGATGAAATGCATTATGGGAGCAGGAAATGTCTTCATTTGATATCCCGTTGCACTCTATTGTTTTATCACTGCATTTCACACACATTTCCTATCACTAGGACAAGGGGCTGCAGTCCATCATGGAAGAATCAGTGTGATTGTAAAACCAACAAATGCTTTCCTAGATATGGAATGTGTTGTGGTAGCAAAACTGATTGTTATTTACAGCAATTTATTTAAGCATATCTATTTGGCATATTTGGTCTGGATGAAAGACTCAGACTTCACTCTTGCTTCACACCTGGACTGCTCTTTGAGCTCTACTTGTAGTAGCTTTTTTGCTACCTCTATTCTTTTATTCTTTTACTAATTAAATGAGAGGGATTAGTGAGGTTGTACTGTTAATTTGTTAATTTGTTAATTTGTTAATTTGTTAGCAGAAAACCCAGTACTGCTTAATATTGAAAACTCTTGTTTTTTAAATATTGAAAGCAAATATATATTTATAATCTGAGTGGCATTTATGTTAGAAAAATGCAGAATACTGAAAAACATGAGGGAAAGAAAAATATTGTCTCCAGGAAAGAAACAACAAATAAAATGGCCACTTTATGCCTCCCTCAATGAACTCACAGTGAATTTGTAACTGAAAAAAAAAGGAAATTTTAAATAAATTGTAACTACAAAAAACAATTTGTAAGATGAAACTTCACCTTAAACTTGCATATGAACATATTATTACACTACATTAAAAGAACTTCTAGAGAGGTTTATCTACTTTGTGTGTATTCAGTTTCAAATGCTTTAAAATAAAGATTTCTCTTAATGTAAATGTAGTTTACTCATAGCAAGTCATCTGAAACAAGTATGCAGCCTATTCCACTGCAATTAGAACAGCTGTGTATACCTACTGTCTTAGTGTGATGATTCTGTACAAATTAAGCAAGTAGTTTTCTCAACGAAAAGTTCAAAATATTTCAAATATATTGCTCATTCTTTTAAATTTTCCTACCCTCATCCAAGTTTTACCTGTTCAGTGTCTTGCATCACTATATCTTTCATCTGATTGACTTCTTCAGTATTAGACACCTTAGATAAAGCTTTCCCATTGTGATTACTGCTGACAATACACTTCATTATTTTGAGCTTTATTCTCCTAAAATCTGCCTTGTTGGAGATCTGTGTTAAAAATCCTAGTGATCCCTGAACAACCTGCCTCTCATAAATTAATCTTAAAACCCCTTCTATTGTTGTTAGAAAAGATGTGAACTAGATGTCAGATTAGGGATTAAGTCTCTTTTATTTCAAAATAAGGAAGGCCCAGTCATATTCAGATTCCCTTTTTGGTTATCTATTCAACAGATAAATTAAAAGCATTTCATTACTGTCAGCGATTTGATTCAGACTCTTTTGACTGATCAACAGCAATGCTTATTTTGCATTGTAAAAATATCCTTCTCTGAAATATTCTTCTATTTAAAAGTCTTAGACTGGTAATCTTTCTCTAAAATGGAGATTAATTTCATTCTGATGTAACAGTAACAGCCAGGAATATTTAAAATGTAATTCATATTTCATTTTATATGAAACTTACACAATATAAGCATCATTTCAAATATGTATTTCTGATCCAGCTTTGGCATTGGAATCCTCTCTCACGGTGGGAAGTGAAGGCTTTATTTCCTAACATATTTTTAGGATTTCTGTCTGTATCTGAAATGTATATAAGCATTTCCCAGGTTCTCTAAAAATAGAACCTGGACTGATCCAGCTGTCTATTCCAAACAGATCCCCTCAGCATGCTTGTGGATAACTGACATTGACTATTTATTTTGACCTCCTTACATTTTGTTTCCCTTTCTTGATTATGCGAGCTGATTTTTCTAAAGAGATGCTTCAGAGCAGATGATAAGTGGATAACACCTAGAAACAATTGCACCCTTGAAACATTTCTGGTGACTTTGTTGTAGCAGCAGTGACCTGGTCTCTCTCTTCAGCAAATTGAGGTGAATGAAGAATTTATGGTATAACTGCTTTAAAGTGAATTTACAGAGGACTGACTTGAGAAAATAAGTGAAGACAGGAACTTTGTGTTGTATTTTGGTTTGCATTCGTGAATACAGGAGCTGCTAATTTGATGTCTTTGGAGTTCAGTTTCCACTGAAGTGCTAAAGGAAATACAGTGATTTGATATGTTCCTAGACCTTGTGGATTTGCAGACTGTTCTGTAGAAGAAAAAGTAGGAAATAATAGTCCATACATTTTGCCTAGCCACAGAAAGCTGGTTATCATTAGGAAAGTTTTCAGGAAGGTCTCAAATGGAAGAAGTAAACCATGATACTGAAGTCCTATATATTTCAGGAATTCTGCTTGTATAAATACATATTTCCATTCATATTGTTTTTTTCAAGAGTGAGATCTTAGCCTTGGGGTCTTTTCCTGGATGATATAGAAAAATTATCACTTATAACAAAATTTTAATTTAAAGGTGTTTGAATTACAATTTATGCAGTTAATGTTAATTCAAATTTGGGACATTTTTCATTTATGTGGTAACTTAACACCATAAGTAATATGTTTTGATGTCCTAATTCCCATTACATATTTTTAAATATTATGGTAATATGATTTTTGATTTATTATTTGTTTGTTTGGGGTTTTTTGTTTGGGTTTTTTTAATAATGCAGTCATGAGATTTACTCTTTCTTATGAATTTGTAGGAAGACAAAAGATGATTTTTCCAGGTTAGTTGTGGCAGCTCCATTCCATGCTGCTCTGCTGGAAAATTTTGTAATTCTTGTATGTAGCCAAATGTACCTCTTGGACTTCAGTTTCACTTCATTTTCCCTGTAGCATTGCCTTTTTCTTTTTCCCTATATGATCTTTATATAAATCATATGTACTTGTGGTGCTTTCTCAAGTTTCCACTGGATTTTATGATGCTCTTTTCTCTCTTGAGCACCATGCTGCTTTTTCATGACAGTTTCTGTGAAGGAAACAGCTGAACAAATATATTACAGTGGTTAGTGGCTCACAGTGAGCATTCAGCTAAGTGTCTGAAAGGACACAGCTGGAATAGGTATTTGTCACATAGGTGTGGCACTATTACCTCTTCCATACCTTGAAACCCTCTGTAGAACAGAGGGATGGATATTGCTAATCCTGCTCAGGCAGGGGGGTTGGACTAGAGGATCTTTTGAGGATCCTTCCAACCTCTATCACTGTGTAATTCTTTGATATTGGCATTATGCAGTTGTTTTTATTTCTAGATCAAGGTGTCAACCACTAAGTCATGGTACTGTATAAGAACGATACCGAGTGAAGAAGGCAAATTTTCAAATGCTCAAAAGCTCAATAAGTTAAAGACAAACAGGTTTATGTGTTGGTGGTGGAAGGTCTGAGAACATGCAGTTCATATGGGAGGAGATATTTTTGTGGTTTGCATTGTGACTGTGCAATGACTTTTTAACAAAACAGAGACACCCTCTCAAATGTGACATCAATGAAAAGAATATTAAAGTAGTGTAATGGTAGGAGAGGCAGGTAGAGAATTCTGTCCCTGATTTCAGAGCCCATAGGCACACATGTGGAATTTAGTTACCTCTCATACTATGCATTCATTTGTTAACTTTAGAAGGATTGGAGCACAGGTGCAATGCTAAAACAGATTGTTTGACACTGCTGTGAGGAATTTTAAAAGTATCATCAAGATTGCTCCTACCATTGGATCATTTGACTGCAAACATAGATCCCTCTAATTTGTTGAAAGATCAAGCTCCTGCTCTGCAAGATCTGTTTTCTCCTTCTGTTCTCTCACAGCTTCTGCTGTGGTGCCAAGTCAGGAACTGTGAATAAGAGGGGGAGGGTGGGAAACTCCTTGCCAAAAATCTGGACCATAGTGGGTCTATTTTGTGCCTCTCATCTGTTAATTTTTATATTAGATTCTTGAACTTGCAATATGGACAACTGCAGCTTTACTATTGATACCTCTTTGGAGCACATGTGTAATTAGTTGCTTTTAAAAGATCAGAGCAGTGTGATAGGAGTGTGAGGAGTAGGGATGGATTTACACACCAGAATTCACCTGTTCAGCAATAATCATATACTTGAGTTCTATATTTTTGTACTATGTCAATTAATATTAAACCCTATTCATTCCAGTGAAATAGAATAATATCAATTCCATCTAGTAGCATTGTTATGGTACATGTGAAGAACTCTGCCCAAACACATAAAATAGCAGATATGCCATAAAAGTTTTTGTACAGGCAACGATACCATTTATTCTCATTGCAGAACATTTTTACTTGCTTTTGCTTTAAATTTAAAAATGTGGTCATAACTCTGAAAATTTACTAATAGGTTATTCTCCTTTTTTGTTCAGTAAACAGCAAGGGCAGGGTAGTATAGCCTGTCCTAAACACCACGAGAGAAACATACATGAGATTAGACACACTAATTTAATTGAATATGGTGCAAAATTTTTTCCATATTTTGAGAAGCTGAATTATCTGATGTTAAGCTTAAAAAAAAAATAAAATAGTGAAAACACCATAAAAATGTCTGTGTCATTGTATGTGACAATTCTTATGTTCTATGTTATGTTATTTTTAAAAAATGAGCAGTGGAAGATGTTTGAAAGAAAGCTGTAAAGACCTCTAAGGCACTTTGTTGTGCAATAGTGTACTATAGGGAGAAATTTCTTCCTGGCCTAATTTTCTGTCCCTTGAATGTGACTGCAGATACTATTCTTACTCATCTAAAGTGTCACAGCAGTACCTCCTAGGGACAGATATAGTACTCTACAAACGTTCACCTAGGGCTCCAACTGTTAATGACTATTGTCTGACAGACTAAAGATGAGGAGAAATGGGCATTCACCTCTTTGCCTAGAGCAGCAAGTAACTCTACATCTAGTACTGGTACTATAAATCCATTGTAGATGAGGATTAGTACCAGTACATTATTTTTCTGTGTGTAACAGCTGTGAGTAATCTCCCCCTAAAATCTGATGGAGAGCTAAGAAAAATAAAATTAAAACATCTGTTCCAGCTATGCCCAGCTGTGTCTGCCTCTCTGGATATATCTACACAGCATTGATGCCACTTTTTTTTTCCCTGTTTAAAAGGTATCTGTTCACAGGGGTCAGCAGCACTACTGGGGGATGATGTAATGTTTTAGTGCACCTTTCCCATTTCCAGTGATTCTTAATTCTTTCCCAGATTTCCACACTTCATAACAAAATGCTTTCAGGGAAACTTGGCAGTTTAAACAAGCAAGTGTTTGATTACAGCAAGTTTGCTTGGTGGGGAACCTGTCACTCCCACACTCCTTCAGTTCATTACAATATTATTCAGAAATTACTTCTATTGAGCTCTGTTCGAGGAAGCATCTGAGCGTACTTAATATAAACTTTTGAGCATTCTCATTTCCTATTATATTGCACCTGAGTCTGTGTTTTCTGTGTACATCCATGTACCCGGTGGTCTTCTAAACAGCTGTAAACCTGAACCAGGACACCTGCTCTGAAATCCTATTTATTTGCAGTGAATTTCAAATCCCAGCCTTCTGATGCTTTATCACCACTTCAAAGTAGTGCTGAAATCCCTGTTACAAGTTTCAGTGTGGGGCTTACTGAGCATGTTAAATCAAGATATACCTCATTTCATCATTACATCTATGGGCCAGTATAAACCAGAGGTATGGCCATTATAAGAAGTTTACAGAAGTTGACCCATTTTATGTTTCATCCCTTTTAAATTTCATTTTAAAATCCTCAGTCTTTATATTGATAACAGCTTTTTTTCTGCTCAGTCACATATGATATAAATATCTAACATTCCTTGTTTTCTAGTAGTATGAAGTAATGCCTACTTAATCCATTATCTAATCCAGATTAATTCTCCACATTAATCCTCTCACTGGTCATGTTAACACATGGATATTTGTATCACTTGTGCTACTCTTTTTTACCATACTTGTGGCAGGTTTTGAATGATAGGGAAAGAAAAAAACCAAACAAACCAGAAGATCATACTTCAACTTGAGGCAGCCTCAGGGTGTGCCTTAAATGGCCAAGTTATCAATGTTTTCTTTGGCACTTTTTACAAACACTAATAGCACCTATTTCTTGCTGAGAAATCTTTCATTCTGTCGTTGATACAAACTTCATCAGGGGCTTCCTCAGTTAGTTTGGGACAACTCATGATAGATTTACTGCATGTCTTCTGTGGACATTCTCCTTTGCTCCCCACAAGTTATTTGTAATTTATTGAAAATAGAACTGATCTTCAATGATGATAATGATTAATAATAATAATTAATAACTGAAGTAATTGGTTACTTATTGAAAGTTAAAAATGTTACTCTAGGCTGAAAATATTTACAGCCTGTATAACTGAAATTTTGAGTCAGTCATTTGAACAAGTCAATATTCTTGCTATAAAAGTAAAAACAATTTAATTTTTTTACTTAATGTGCAATGTTATTTTTTCATGATATCCTCGAAGCATCATAGTTTAACATTTTTTCATCCATTTATATTTTCGTATCAAA
This sequence comes from Ceyx melanurus, assembly GCA_024611195.1. Taxonomy (NCBI): domain Eukaryota; kingdom Metazoa; phylum Chordata; class Aves; order Coraciiformes; family Alcedinidae; genus Ceyx; species Ceyx melanurus. The sequence continues at coordinate 44,740 of JANHGL010017454.1, forward strand.
CTGTCAAAAGCACAGATTTGTCTCTGTTTTAACAAACTATTGACAAGTTGCCAAATCCTAAGTAAACAATCAATATATGCTGATCATAAACTTAATCCAAACCAAATTTATGGCTGGAAAAAAAAAATAAATATTCTTCTTGCTGTTATAATTTCTCCTTGATATTATTCCTCATGTATTTGGTTTGGTTCTAGTTATCCTTGTAGAAGTTTTCATGGTCAGATTTAATAGGAGCTACAGTGTGTATGTCTCTGATTTCAAACAGACCAATTGTGATTCATACCAATTATTCAGTACTTTTTTTTACTGTTGCCACCAAGGATCATGCATTAGTGAAATACATTCAGGGTGCTTAATTATTGAGATTGGAGAAAAACATAGAACTCGGCTTTGGAAAAGTAATTTTAGTGCTTTATCATTAGTTGCTAAATTTTCCACTTCCAGTTTATGTTCTACACTGCTAACACTATAGAAAAGATTGTGATCATATAATGGAGACCCCTGGATGGTAGAATAATGAGCAAAAGTTGACAATCAAAGATTTGATATGAAGTACTATTAGAACAGAATCTTCAATAAAAAACAGAGCTTCTAGTTCCATTTATTTACTTCAGTGTCTAGTGTTTGCCTCCACATTGCATTGATACTAATAGGTTTGCAGGGTCAAGTGAAAGATGAGACATGTTCCATGAAAGAAGTTATATAATATTCAAAATAAGTTGCAGTAAAAAAGGTCTCTTCATAGGCCACTTAATCAAATTTTCTGTGTGTATTTTAAGAAATCTAAATTGCCAGTAGTTGAAATTCCAAGTTTCTGGAACATGATTTTCAAGTGAAGTAATATAAACCTTCCCCCACTCATCCCAACAGAGAGTTTTTGTGATTGTTAATACTTCTGCATTTTTGGTGAGTTACCTATTTGTCCCTAATATTAGATGTCACCTGTACATTGCATTGGTTTATTTTAATATCTCAAAAACTGTTATTTAGTTCCACACCCAGAGAGAACTAGTTGGATGCTCACATTACCTGAGAACGTAGAGAAGATGTTTAACTTGTGGTAAGCACAGGGGATTTTTAAGATGTTACTGTTAGAAAGGGAAAAATTGAGTAAAACCTGTGTGAGTCTATGGGGAGATCAAGAACTGAAGAGCTTAAGACTTCATTTGATTAAGAAAAGTCAGAATGAAGACTGTTGTAGAAAGGTAGAAGTAGGTATACCTCAAGAGGTTACCTAATCAAACCTCTTATACGTGGCAGGATCAAATATGCTGAAATTAATTCAGACTGATATTTGTCTAGCTTGCTCCTAAAAACCTCTGAGGATGGAGATATTGTACCCACCAAGTAGTCTGTTCCAGAGAATAACTGTTCTTTATAAAAGAAAGGATGCTGTGGTAGGCAGGCTGATGTTTTTCTTGTCTCTTGTGGACATTAAGAGCAGAGTCACTGTGTTCCTCTGGCTGTTTACTTATTGGAAACCCCTCATGATAACTGCTGCCCTTATCTCTTATCTGAACAAAGTTAATTCCTTCAGCTTTCTGTATAGCTCATTTTCCACAAAAGACTTAATGTTCTGTTGTTTTCCTTTCAAATAGTTTAGCCATATTTTCCTTAATTTGTGATGCTCAAAACTACATGGAGTATTATAGCTGAGTATTCTTCAGTAGATAGAGCACAATAATTGCCCTCGGAGTATTACATATGTCATCTACATGCTGTGTTGAAGTATGTCTTGGCATGATCTCGTTGCTCTGTATAATTAATGGTTTGTATTTATTTAAGGACGTACTCAATTTTTTCTTTATGCCTCTTTGCTTCCTAGGAGCTTATTCTGAATTTTTTGTCCCTATTTTATTTTCTAAAGTTGCTCTTTTTTCCTTACCTGGTTCATTTGGAGGTTCTTCAACTCTAATCCAGTCTTTTTGGCATTTGTAATCTTTCCAAGGCTAGAGTTAGTGCTGAAAGGTATATTCTCTATTCAGTCCTGCCAGATGTTATTGAAAACTTTGAACAGAGTAGGATTTAAAGACCTCATTTCTAAAATACACAACCTAGACTGTATCCGACAGACAAGATTTTCTGGCAATAAATTTATACGACCTTTATAATTTTTTGAACTGTATTAAATACTAGAAGGCTACCATGGCTCAGCAGAATGTAACTTGTGATAAATACAAAACAAAACTCAGGAAAAGCAATCACATAATTTATCTTCAAGGAAAGAAAATAAATTGCAGGAGTAGAAAAAAAATTAATCTCGAGATTCCATACCAAATGAGAAGTAAGGAAACTGTTGCTGTGTTGTTTAGATGGTTTATTGACTTCCCCTGGTTATGGCTGTATTCTAGTGCTCTGTGGTTAATGTTGTATCCCTGGAGATTCATATTCTTGACAAGCTTACAGAGGATTCTAAGCTTCTTTCTTTGACTGTGCAGGAAAAAGTATATGAAGTAGAAAAGTTGTGTTATTTGAAGATTTTTCCACATTAACTGACTTTATTTAATAATGTCATTTGCTTGAACTTGTGGCAGTGAAGTGTAATATCAACCCATTTAGCCAGATCTTGAAATGTACAATTGCATGTAAGGAAGGCTAATAATGCTTATTTTTCATAGCGTTACCACCCTCACACTGGTTTTATAGAATAGAATGCGTTAAAGAATTAAAAAAAGAAGCAAAAAACCACAGTTGTGGCCCAATTAGGTACTACATTATTATTTATAGACTTATATAATGCCATGTGTAGGATTCAAAAGAGTTGGACAAGAAAAAAGTGCAACTGTGATTATATTGCACCATAAAGTACAATGCACCAACCTGTTAGGGGCTAAATCAGTGTGTATCAGGCATTATCAGCTCATTTCTAGATATTTTTTCTCCCAATAATGAGGCACTGATGCTGGATAATTTATGCTCTACTTTCATTTTCTATCTTTTAGTGGTTTAAAATTTTAGGTATGATAATCACGTTCTACAAATCATTGATGGAATTCAGGATTTGTTCTTAAATACAGAATCCGTATGCTTCCGAAGAATCAAATTGCAGCAATTACCTTGCAGTCCCTGCTTTATAAGATTAAGGGTAGTATTTGTAAATGGCTTATGCAAAATTAATCATACCTTGCAAACTGCATGAGAGGAATCATTCACAGCAGCAAAACGTTGGTTTACAAGTCAACAGAACATGACATGCAAAATGCTTCTTGCTGTTCCTTTGCCATGTGCTATCAAATAAACAGTGTCATGTCCCTGAATTACTCCTTGTTTTTAGCCATATCTTAGCTGGGTTTTGGAGCAGGAATTACATCTTACAGTGTTTTTCTTCACTACCCAGGAAAACTGAGGTTTTGTATTAGTGTGAATAACTAGGCACAACTGTAATGCAAATAGTAAGTCATAATTGCCATCCAGTGTTCATTAATGGAAGTTATTTATCATTCAGGATTTACCTGAAAAGGACGTTTTGAAGACATTTAAAGTAGGTGCAGTGTTATAGCTAAAGGAATATGTAAACTCATGGCTGGGATAGCTCGTTGGAAAGGAATGGGAATTCAGTGCCAATAGATGGAAACAATAGGATGTGTGACCATTGTCTTGTGGACACACAGCATTGAAAAACCAGTAGAGCAGTTTGGCTCTCTAGTTGCAGTAAGTGAGAAAGAATTCCCAAACTGTGAATTTAAATAATAAGTAGGTGCAATCTCAGAAAAAAAGGCCGTGTAAATCTTGAAATGAACTGTGCTAGCTTCTGCCACTCTGCTGCTATCACATCCATTTCCCTGAGATTCAGCTTTACCAGCCAGTCTTCAGCAATACTCCTCAGTCATGACCAGATGCTCTGTAACATCTCTGGCAGCATTTTCTGAGTCAGATGGAAGAGACTATGCAGCTGCTTTTCAGCAGTATGCAGAGAACATGAATAGTTTTGTATCCTCACTTTTATCTGTTTGTCAATAGTGTGGAAAAGGAAGAAATCTGGTAGGCTTTCATATAACAGTATTATTAGGAATGACTGACAGTTCTCTTTGGCAGTACTAAGTACAGAAGGATCAGTCTCTTATAGCAGAGCCCTGTTTGGTTTCAAATGTGGGGAGTGAAATGTGGGGCTGGTGAAGGGATTCCTTAATTTGTGACTGGCGTGAACAATCTAAAAGTACTATAAACTCATTTTTTTTGCAAAAAATGCACTGAATTCAATCCTGAAAATCTTTGGAAAGGATTTGTTTGGGCTCTGCCAAAATGAGGACATAAAATAATCAAGTGCTTTCTGAAAAAGGTTGCTTTTCATAATCAACAGCAGTGAAAATAGTTGATTCAATATTAGTACAGGCATCGGTCTTCATCTGTGATTGCTTATCCTTGACTAAGAATCTGTAGAAGTGATAAAATAATCATCTTAATAAGCAGTATTCATAGACTGGCAGTTTATTTCTTAAAAATTCTGGGTGTGATTGTATGAGAGAAAAGTTTGAGACCAATGCCTTTTTAGATTAGACACGTTTTCCTGGTGTAAAGACTTGCCTCACAAAGCATTACAGTGTAAATTCTTTTGTTGAAAGCACTTCTAGTGTACCCAATTCATGGGTGCTCATGTTTGCACTGATAGGTTCAAGGTGAATGAACTTAATTACTTCACCAGAAGTGAAAAATATATATTGTGGTGAGCAAATGGGGTAATTAAATATTCAAAAATATCAGAGTTGCCTAATCTGCATATGTAGTTATATATTCTAAATGAACACATGTGCACATTTGGACTAGATTGTTTAAATAGTAACCTAAATGCTTGCCCATGTTTATATGAAATATGTCAAAAATGTTTTTGGGAAAATGTCTCTAAGGCATGAATGTGTATTTATATATTTGGAAATTTATAATGAAGATAATTGTACAGACTGCCAAATCAAGGCTTGCTTATTATAATAATACATTCTGAACATAAGTGAATGCTTAATAGGTTCCCCCCTCCCACTGGTAAATTGGCTTCTGTACTTCTTGTTTGTTCTCAGGTTATTAATTAAACTGTTTATTCAAATACCAGTATCTTAGTCCTTCTGTTGTTTGATAATTGAATAGCAGAGATAACTAGGGAAATAAAGATTCAGTGTTGTCAGCATTGGATTATTTTTTATATTTTTACTGTGTGCTTCTATACTTTTCATTGAAAGAGAACTCCATATTCTTGGTATATTATTTCTACCATGAAAATTGAGTATTCTTTTGGGATAAAAGTGTCAACAGAAAGGCACATCACAAAAAGAAATGGAATAATCGCAAGCAAACAATTTTCAGCTTGTGTTCTCAGGACTTTTATTTTTATTGATGTTTCAGTCACTCTGGGAATCCTTCCTGATAATGTAATCTTGAAAACAGTTTGGTTCTTCTCTGACCTTTGCATTCAGAAACATTTGTTGAAGTGATTTTGCATGCAGTTTGTTCCCCTAAGGTATTGCAGGAAATTCTGATAGGGACAGTTTCACTTAAGTGTAAAAGGCTCTGAACAGGATCACAAGTTTAAAGGAGGCACACATAATATTTCCCTCATATTTTCCATACAGCTGCCTCAGTTTTATCATTCTGGCACTTTTGCATCTGTCTACCCTAATAAATTAAGAAGGAACAAGGATTCACTGTCAAAGAAAGGACATGCTAATTTAGTTTCTCTACAGCATGGGGTCTGACTGTCCTGCCCTGCTATCACATCTTTCTTGTTTGATCTTCACATCTCCCTGTATTCCAGACCCCACGTCCAGCTTGCATCCTATCACTATTGAATCCTTTTACATGTTCTTTGTTGACTTGTAGGTGTAATAAGATAAGCTCAGTGCTTGATGGAAAAAAGGATTAACAAGCCCTGTTTCTTTTGTAGCTTACCTGTGGGCTGCAGGTCCCCAGGGAGATCTTTGTGCTACTCTGATTTTTGGTGGCTGCTTCACCCTATGCCACTTTGCCATGGTCAGTCTGCACTCTGCAGCCGGGCTGTCCAGATGACTCTTCTATTGCACTCGAGGTAGTGCATCAGCTCTATGACTAATTTTTTTCCCTCTTTTAACTTTACTTTTCTGACATCCTGGTCTGAGTTATTTACTAGTAATGCCACCTTAGTGTATAAATCACTTTATACTTTCCAGATCACTTAATTCAAAATGCCAAACAGTAAAAAAAGGGGGTCTTGAAACTGATTGTGTAGCTTTGACATCTAACCAGAAAAACTCTTTCTTCATGTCAAGATGACTCAGAGCTTTTTCCTCCATTCAAAATATATAATATTGTTGTGGCAGCTGCAATAGCTCCTTACATGACATGAAGTATACTTCAATTAATTAGAATCAAGAAGCTATTCTAGCTGAGGAAACAAAAAAGAGTGTTAGCACTTTGCCTAGTTATCTTTAGCAAGTGTTTCCCAATACCAAGTTTTAAGAACAAACTGTCATATGTAAAAGTTTAAAAACCTTACTAACAAGGATAGTCAAGCTTTTTAATGCCAGTCTTTGCAGAGTCACTGTGCAAAATTATGATTATGAATAATTTCCTTAGGGAAAAATGACTGACAGCAACTGAAGCTGGCTATTACGTAGCCATAAATTGAGATGTGGTTAAGTTGCACTGTTTGCTAACCAGAGGCAAAAAATACAGACTGGCATGTTGACTGCATGGGAAATGGTATAATTTTTAAGTGTTGTGTTTTTTTTTTTGTTACCAGACTAGACTAACAGTGCAGGATTACATCTTCAGTACTTTTTCCCAAAATCTTTCTGACCTGTGACTCATGTGCATTTGATTCCAGAGCAAGACACAAAGCAGCGCAGCAAACCTATTCAAGGTTTTTCCAAGAAAAAAAAATTATGCTATTTATCCTGCGTCCAAGTTGATGGTGTGTTCTGCCATTTGTTTGTCGTCTGAGTAGCATAAAATAGGTGACCAAGTGGTTTAATTAGACTTCTCACTTTCTCCTTTCCTGTAAAGGCAACCTAGAGCTAGTGGTCTTTTTTAGCCTCCTCTTGTCAAGCTGCAGTCAAAGGTGACGTGACTAGAATGAGTCTGAAGTGCTGAATGGTCCAGAAGTTTCCAGCTGTCTCTTGAGGCACTCTGCTTTTTGGCATTCTGCTGAAAGCTTTCAGCTTCCTTAATCTGTAAAAGCAGGTCTGAATTGTCCCATATGCCATACAAACAGTTCCACTCTTCACTATTTTATTTCTTGTGATTGGTACAGTTTGGGTTTGAGAATCAAGAGTAGGATTTTCTAAAGATAGGTGTCTATCATTGCACATAATCCAAACTTGGAAGTTTTTAAAGATTATTTCTGAATCATATGGTCTCTGCAGAATGAAAGTTTATTTAGAGTGTTTTGGGTCAAACTCATCCACAACAGGGGGCTGAGTTTCCTGAAACAAAGACCTTTTTTTAAAATTATTTTTTAAAAAGAGGCAACTAAAAACTAGAAAAAAAAATTTGCACTTCACAGCCACAAAGTACTAGCCCATCTTCTAGTCTAGTCTATTCTACTCTAGTCTATTATATATTCTTCCTTACATTCATTATAAGCTAAAGAAAGTCTTATAATGGTTTTTTTGAAAGTAGATTTATTTAGTTTGTTTTTAAAAGAATATAGTACTTTTGGGGTCCAGATTTCATTAATTTTCAATGGGATATGTGATCATAAATGACTTGAGCCTTTTGAAAATCCCATCCTGAGTCTTCACTGTAGCTGTGTTGCCACTGCAGCTAGTCTTCTGTCTGGTCTTTGCAAGTATCAGGTGCTTTCATGCAGAGGAAACAGCCTGCTTGACAAAGAACAGTCAAACCACAGCATGATAGTTGGCCTGTTGTGGAATGGCTGCTGTCAGAAGAAAAGAAAAAGAGTTTGAGTCTTTCTTTTCCTTATCACAGATGACAGCTGAGGGAAATGGAGCTAGGTTGTAATGCTGGAAACAGGTTTATGTTAGAAAAGCCATCGGGTTTTTTGTTGTGGTTTTTTTTCTGTCTTCCCTAGTGTCCTAGTATATTAGGATATATTGTGCCAAAAGTGTTACAATCATCCCATGGAATAGAACAATGTCAAACCTTCTGTTTTTTCTTTATATATATAAATCTTATCAGATATTTTTTTTCCTGAAGACTTTTGCCTCCAGTTAGTTTGCAACAGTAAATTTATTGTAAAAAAGCAGTGTGCACACTGTTAATGCTTTTTTGCTTAAATTCCTTCTCTTTAATAGGTAACTCCAGCAGGAAAAAAAATAGTTTTATAGTGCAGTTATGTACTTTATAAATATTGTAGCTTCTATCAACCCTGAATGAGAGGTACAAGCTTCCCTCAATGATAGGAGGATACAAAAATCTTTACACTTTTCCCTCAGTAGCCACCTATTAATATTCTAGCTCTGGGAATGGTTCCTTCTTCATAAATGATAAAGCTGGTGGTTCTGGGACTTTCAGAGATTATTTTAATCCTTTTCACCTGGGCAGGGTTCTTTATCAATATCACTTTTCTGTTCAGATAATGAAATGAAGACTGAGGTGCTTGTGAAATTTCTCCCAGAAGTGAAACATTCAAGCTGACTTGTGTGGCTAATCAAGACAAAAAACAAGCCTAAGCTTAGTTAACTGAAAAGCACGACTAAGCAATTACCCACAGTGTATAATACAGTTTCCATGCAGCCACCCACATGTTTTACTGATCCTGAAGACAATTGTAATGCTGTTCTCTCTCCTTTTGAAAGCAGTAAAGAGAGGCCTTTTTAAGTATGACTTTGTGGTACCCACCCCATCAGGAAAATAATATGCTGCTCAAGAAAAACCTTATGTCAAGATCCTTGAATCATAAAAAAACCCCATCTGAATCATGACAGTTTGGAACAATTATATCTTATGTTGTAGGCAGGCACCTTGTAGGAAAACTACAGTGATTAAATTCTTTTCAATACTTAAACAATTGCTTGATAGAAAGTGAATGGATAAAGTGTTTTTTAGTCTCATCACAGTTTAAGTAACTGTTCAGTAAGTGATGCAGCTTTTACATTGGACAGTCACTCTGCTAATATTTTTCTGTGCTAATTTGCTACTAGAAGATTAATCAAGATGGGCATTTCACCTGACCTTTAGGAGTAAATGAGGAGCAGAAAAACACTTATATTGGTACCCCCCAGACTTCTGGTTGGTTCAGGTGCCATATAAAAAGACATCAGGTGGAATGCAGTCATGTTTATGGAATCAGATAGTGAAGATAGCAGAAGGCTTAGAAAGCAGTCCTGTAACAGTTAGATATTTTTCCATCTATAAAGCCACACAGTGGAAGCATTTTGAAAATACTAACCTGTTGAAAGTATTTTGATTTAGATGGTAATGCTGAATAATTAACAAAACTTGTCAAAGCACAATATAACTTCATTTCAATGATGATAACTTAAGAAAAACTTGAGTCTCCATCCCAATGTACTGGTTATAATCAGTTTTTGAACCACAGGACAATGCATCATGGGTAGTGGGCAATCCCCAGGTGCACTGTCATGAATTTTGCCATGGCAATTCTAAGAAATACAGAGTGTGATCTAGATATCTATTTCCTTTAGAGCTGTAATGAAAAAAAAAGGCATAGCCTTCATGACTGTGCTGTGCCTTCTGCAATCTTCAGAGTTCTCAAGGCACTATGTGCCTCTTTTTAATGCCAGCACAGAGTCTATACTTATTTCACATTAGAATGGCCCAATCTGCATAGCACTGGTAAAACAAATCTGAGTTCACTTTATTCTGTTCCTTGATCTCGTGGATCTTATGTTTTGTGAGTTCGAACAATTTGTGAGAAGTCAACCATCATTTTGAAAATCTGTTTCTTCTTTTTTCTCAGAATTAAATCAGGAAAAAGCACTGAGAGTATTGTGTGTCATTTAAGGTTCAACTGGTTGTAAATGAAAGAAAAATCAGGCCTCAAAGATTTAATTGGAATCCTTGCATTTTAAAATGAGTCTGTGTAAAATTTTGCTGTAATCTGTAGCCAGCCTGGTAGGCAAATTATTTTCCATAGCCTTTCAAGGACTGTCATGATGCTACCTACCATGAGCACTGTTGTCTGTGGATAAATAGAAATTTATCCTAGGATGGTGATTTACAGTCTTGACAGAACTCAGTGGGATGTATATTAACCTGAATATCCATTAACCACCTTCCTGCCTTGACAAGGCCTGCCATTAAGAGCTTCTTTAACTCTCACTGGTTTTGCAGTACCTAGTATAAGGATGGAAATTAGCACAACTGCTAGCAGATGTTAATCATGTAGGTTAATGCACTGCTAGAGGGCATTCACATTATGGTGGTGAGCTTGGTGTAAGTACCTGTACAGAACAGATTAGACCATGTTTCCCTGTGTGTTTTCAACAGATGCCATGCTCTCCACTCCAGAGAACCTGCTCGCAGTGAAGCCATCAACTACTTTTTTTTCTCTGTCTCAGTGTCAGTGGTTTTAGTCTATGCTAAGTTCATGCAAATTTTTATCTGGCTTTGTTGTTCTGGGATATTTTTCCTCTTCCTCAGCACCTCTACCCCCTAGCTCTCATGAGAGCCCTCTCTTGACTCTGTTGTCACTCTTGCTGTTTCTTTAGTAGCTATTCTTGAAGATTCTCCTGTATAAGTCCTCTTTCTTAGCATTTAAGATTATTTATTTTTTTTTTTACCACTTGTGTTGCCTCAATTTCTACTTTCACCCACTGTGATCTTCAATAATTTCTTCTATACCTGCTTCTTCATTCTAAATCTGTGTCTCCCATGGGAGAATCCTAAAGTGTCCTCCCTAGCTCACCTGGGAGTTTTCTGTTTCTCATGTCTAACATGATGACATGGTTTAACCTCTGCTGGCAGCTAGACACCATGCAGTGCTCACCTACCACTTCCCCCCTGCCCCCCATCCCCCTGTGTGATGGGAGGGAAAGTTAGAAGGAAGAAAAAGCTAAGACCCCATGGCTTGAGAGAAGAGCAGTTTAGTAAAACAACACAAAGAGAGAAGAAAACAACTACTAACATAAGTACTACTGAAATTATATGCAGAGTGATCAAGACAGGGAGTCTACCTTTGCCTGAGATGACGCTTTCCCTGCTCTGACCACAAGTCAGAAGCTATGTGCTGAAACACCTTGTTTATCTTGGCTGTGGCCCATAGCAGCAAATTGGACCAGCAGTTGCTTGTGATAATTAAACCAAACCCATGTACACATGGGTACAAAGTAACTCAGATTTTTACTTTACAAATTGTCTGCTTGGTCTCATTTCTCCAGTTTTGCTGACAGTGCTTCCATTCTAACACCCTGGGCCTGAATCAGCCTGTGGAATTGCCCAAAATTGGAGTTAAAATCAAAGTTGTCGAAAGTGTTTCACTGAGGAAACAGCGTATAGTAGGAAAAATGTGAAGAAATGAAGCATTTCTCAGAGGTACTTTTATCTTTTCAGTTAGGTTTAGTGAACAATCCCATTGAACATTTCATACTTGGCTCCCAGGTCTCATGAGCTGCAGCCAGCCCACTCATCTTTCTATCCAGGCCTGCTTTTCTCACAAGGCAGAACTTGAGATTTGCTCTTCTGTTGGTTTTGTTTGTTTGTTTTTCTATTCTATTACACAGAAACATTTAAATTTTGGTAGCATTTTCAAAATTCCAAATATTTATAATTTTTCTCTGTTAAAATTACTTTTCCATGCTAATTATGATCCAGTGCTCTCTTTCATTCTTCCTCATTAGTGTAAACATCTGTCAGCACCTTTCTGTTTTAGAGACACATTGAAGATATTTTTAGTGCTAGCAAATAATCTCCTCTTTGATTTCCTTATTTTTTTCTTTTTCTTTGTACCAAATACTTTTAAGGTATTTCTCCTAAGTAGTCATTCTTTTTATCATTCTCTTGTGCAGTGGGGGGTCTCAATTTAGGGTCGAAAAATTAAACCTAGGCTGTATACAGTTGTTGAGCTTGATCAAGTATTTTACAGTAACTTACATTGGTTTGGGATTAAAGGAAATGATTTTCAGTTCTCAATATATTGATGCAATTATAAGGACTGATTGCAGGTGCTGCAGACTTTCCTTGTCCATATATCTGCAATCTCAAAATAAGGTTCAGACCTAATAATATGAATTTGTGCTTATTTTTCTTGTAATTATGGGTTTTTTAATTATGAATTTTTATGTTTAAAGTATTGATTATTGTAACTGTGTCCCTTATACTGGTGACTTATAGCCAATGACAAGGAGACATTGTGGGTTCTATTGAAATGCAAACCACTTCACTCCAGACATGGAATTTTCACCATTTGAACTGGGGTGTTGTTTTGTTTTGTTTTGTTTTTTTCTCCATGCCACTTACATATTAATAGATAGGATAAAGTGCACATTTAGTCTTTCTCTTTTCTTTCTTCTTTATTTTCTCCTTTTTTTTCCTAATTTACCTATATTTACTGTTTTTATTATTAAATGACTGAAGTACACTTAGTAGTATATTTATTTTTTGTGTGTGTATGTGTGTGAGGTTCTGCCTCAAGTGAAAAATTAGACTAGACTTTCTCCCAGGTATAGCGTGTCCATGTTCAAAATGTGTTCATTAAATTATGCTTTTATCTGATATGGCTTGGAGTGCCATGTGGCCAGATGAATAGTTTCTCATTCACTTGGAGTGATGACCTGCACAGTTTGTATCCAGAGTGGTAAATAAACCTCTCAAGGTCTGGTAGTTCCCCAGTGACCTCCTGAAGGACTTCCTTCCTGACTCCTTCATGTGCAGAGGTGCAAGGGGAGTTCAGTGTGCTGAAGCACAAAGGATGATGTGGTATGTGTCTCCTCTAGAGACAGGGAGGAGGGGATTTTTGCTGTCATGTAAAGGCAGAGAAGGACACAGTAACTTATGTAAGACTGCCCTGTGTAGCTGCTGATACCTGAGCCAGGCAATTCTCTTGAGTCAAGCTGGCTGTGCTGTGAAACCTGTGTTAAAACCTAACGAGGTTACTCTTGAAATCTCCTCTGACAGCTATTTAATGCCTACCAAGTGCTGAGGCTATAAATACGCATTTTGAAGCAGCATTCAAATAATAAATGCCATGAACAGCTTAAAGTCACTGGCTTGTCTTTACAGCTTGGTGCTGTAACAACAGTGAAGTTAACCTTAAGTCAGTTCTTGTTTCATTTAAACAGACTCAAGTATAATCTGCATGTTCTTAATATGATATATACAGGATATTTTAGAAAACAACCATGACAGTCATTAAGCAGAACATGAATATAGTCAAGAGGAGTATTTAAGGGGTATCAGTGCTCCTCAACAGGTACCATTTCTGATTGCATTGCTCAAAATTTTATTTTATTGGTTGGAATTATCAATTAAGAAAAAGAAAAGGAAAAAATATGTGGTTTTTTGTTTGGTTAAAATTTTCAAAGCAATTGTTAGATTGCATTCAAAGGGGTTTGCTTTTTGAGAAGTTGAGCAATTGAAAAAAGGCAACAGTAATACAGCTTATTTACATGGAGAGTGTGTTCTTACCCCAATTCCTTAGTTTTTTAGCATATATCTAAGAGGGTAAAAGTAGCTACATTCCTTCCATGGATAAATTCTCTATACAGACAAAGTCTCTACTGCTTTTATGATTTTGCTCCCAAATTCTGCTCAGTAAAACACATAATGTACTTACTTGAATATCAGGTTGGTCCTTAGTGTCCAATGTATTTTCAGCACTGTACTGGATATCTTCATTCTGTATGAAAATACAGTTCTCTTTTAATTTTTATTGAATATATAGAAGGTTATTTGTCTCCTGGCATAATGCAGACAGTTTATTGTACATCCTTGAGTGACTCTTGATAGCCTACGGGGTTTTTTTATGTTAACACATATTTAAGGACAGTTCCTCAAAGCAATCCAACTGCTTCAACTCTAGATCAGATATTCAGTGTGGCTCAGAGAAATTCAGTGCCCAGTTCTATTTTTTCTGGGGAAAAAAAAATATAAAACGCATTCTGTAGATCTACCTGTGTAATGTTATTAATATAATTATCATCTTTCCTTTTAATTTTCTTCAATTCCATTTGAAAATGCACAAATGTTAGAAAATTATTTGCATTATTTTTCAGAACATTCATATTCTGGAGGAAGTAATTGAAGCTTTTACTTCAAAACCAAACAAAAAACAATCCTCTAAAAAAATAGAAAACAATAATAATAAAAAAGAATCATGTAGATTAATTTGCCTTTGAAAATTGGCAGTATTCTTGGCTACCTGAACTGCAGCCATAAATACCTGTATAACTGCAATTTAATGCCATGTACGAAGAGTCGAATTCAGAGGAGCCAGTGAAGCGGAATTGAGGCATAAAAGAGAAAAGATGACAAATGCTGGCAAAAGTATATACTCTCTTTTGTATGGCTTCAGTAAAAATAAAATAATACTGAAAAATAATCTGCATTAGAAAATTTCAAAGTCTGATTTGGTTAGAATCAATCTTGCCTTTCCCTCCTTTCCTCCTGTCAGATTTCTGATGCATCTGACAGTGCTACCAGGCTGTTTATTATTGCTACGGGTACCAGAGCCCTGGAAGCTTCTCTCTCTCAGCAGAAAGCCATAGTCAGTAAAATGCCCTCTGAGGAAAGATGCCTATACAAACAAGAAGAAATCTTTGTCATAAAGAGTAGGTACTAAAGGTAGATTCAACAAAACATGTCACAATAATATTCTTTTAGGTTTCATAAGTATCACCCTTCTATCACAACAGCAAATTCTGTTGGTGAATGTTTGATTCAATGCCCACCCTCCTTGAAATTTTCAGTGCTGAGTCTAAAATAGTGCATGGTTACAATGAAGTATACTGTATGTTATGCAGTTTAAAGCAATGATTTATTTTTAGAGAGTGAATAGCTGGGGGGTTTATGCTTTACCCTTCCATTGATTCTAAGTAAACAGCATAAGTTATACTTACATACATCCCTTACATATATCCTTTACTTTCTACTGACTTTATTACTCAAAATTTGTTATATTGGGTCCATTACTAAGGGAATTAAAACATATTCACAGCTAGCATTTTTCATTTTATAATATATCTACCCTTCTTTTTGAGGTAAGGAAATATTTGCTTCATGGATAAGTGATGTTAAAGGCTTATTTGCAACAAGGGATTTAAATGGAAAAGCTATTCTCATAACAATTGTTGTACTCTGTATATCTTGCTGTACTTCTAAACAAGAACATATTATTCTGGAATGGAAGATGTGCACAATATACTCACTTCAGACATAACTATAATCAGGTTATTTATTGTGGGGTAATTGTTGCAGAATATATGTTCTAGTTAGTTGCCAGTGTAGAAAAGACCTCTGCCTCTCTCCATGCATACCCAGCAAATCTCTTGACAGAAGAACCTCAGCATACCTCTTCCAAATCTTAAGAAAAAGCTTTATATAAATGCTAACAATGTCACCCTAACATATTTATATTTACTTACTTTACTGAGAAGTGTGGGGGGGTGTTTCTGTCTGGATAACACATAATAGCCATAAAGGTGCAAGTTATTGCACTTTGCTGGCATAATTACCTTGATTGTCAGCTACATTCTGGTTTCTTATTTTTACTTACTAGTGTGTTTGTCAGGGCCAATCGTGCTGTGATTTTTTGGGTTCCCACATGACTTAAAGAACTAGAAATTTAAAACCATCTTTTCTTTGACAGGTAATCTGAACATATTTGATAGGCAGTCATTAGAGAATAAAGCTGGGATTTAGCAGTCTCATTTTACAGGCTCAGTCTTCTACACCATTATGTTAACAAAAATCCTGATGACAGAATATGAATATGTTGAAAATGAGGGACTAAGAGCCCAAAGTGAGAAGTAAAGCACTTGTGAACTTCAGAAGTTTTCATCTGCACTCTGACAGGCATTTTTCATCCTGAGCAACTTCCAATCTATTAAAAAAATCCAACTTTTGATGCAGAACACAAACAAAAAAGACCTCATCGTAATGAACTATGTTTTTTTTCCTGTGCCTCATGAGGGAGCAGGTCAAACATTAATAATCTTTTTTCATTAGTGACCTAAGCTACTGTCTGAAAAATATTCAAATGTTTAAAGGTTTAAAGTGATGTTGAACATCATTACTTCATTTTCTGTCTTCCGCTGATAGCTGCTTTTACAAGCATTTAAAAAAAATTTACTTTAACAGATGATTCATCTGATTGTCTATTTAGTAAATGCTATTTTTCTCAGCAAAACACATTCAAATTTTTTTTCTCTGAATTCAGTTTCCCTCTGGTCTCTGATATGCTGCTCTCCTATTGCTAGTCCCAGGAATCATTCAAATGAAGCTTCTATAGAATCACCTTCTTGGTAGCTCTCCTCTGGATACATCTTGAATTGGGGAGCCCAGAACTGGACACAGTACTGCAGATATGGTCTCACTAAGACAGAATAGAGGGGGAGGAGAACCTCCCTCAGCCTCCTGGGCACACTATGCACCTACCTGTAGGTAGGACACCTACATGCTGTCTCTGTTGTTCACCTGGTAAAAAAGTGCCTATTGTTCCAAGAAATAATGTTATTTCCCCATACTTTTTTACCTCCTTTGTTTATTTAGATTCTTATCTTTCTTATGTCAAGAACTGTCTTTCATTCTGTATTTTATATTGTGCTCAGCACAGTGAGGTATCAGTCTCCCTTGTGTCTTCTAGTGTGACTATAATTCAAATAATGAATAGTAATCACCTTTATCTTTGAGCATCTTGTAAATCAGTAGTGTTTTCAGGAGCTGAGAATTCAGAGAAGCTTCAATATTTTCCTCGAGTTGGATTTATCATAATTTAATGCAAAGATATTATATATTTGGAACAGAAAAAATTGTGAAAAACTTTGAAACTCAGTAGTTATCTTTGCTAGTGGTTCCTCGGTGGCCTTAGAACTGAAGATCACTGAATCTGTTCAAAAACACATTTCTGAGTTAATGTCAGACTTCCTCTGAAGATGCCCAATGCATTCTATTACTGTGCTTAACCAGAAACCATGAAGTGGCCTCACATACTCTTTCAGGATTGAAGCAATTTACTTCTGATGCAGTCCAGGTGAAAATATCCTGTATGAGTACAACCCTTTTTCTCCTTGTTCTACTTAGATGCTGTTTACATGGAATGGACCACTGTTCAAAAAATTGTGTTCTGGACTCAAAGACATTTAAGAAAATGAAGGAAGGCAGGATGGATTCTGGGGGTTTTGTAGATCTGTTGTGATTTTTTAAAGGAAATTATTTCACAGAATACCCTTTTTTTTACTGATGGAGAGGTTAATAGGAGGACAGCAGAAGTCTCCAGAAGTTTTGTCAAATGTTTTAACAGCACGTAAAGGGAGATGCAGAGAAGGGGGACAAGGTGCACATTATACAAGGGAGGTCAGAGAAATGCCAAATCATATTAAGATCCTAAATTCCTTTCCAGCAGAGGTGGGCCATTTCTTATTAACGTCTCCTCCAGGGCAAGCATGTGAAACATTGCTTTGATGCTGGCAAACCAAAGTTTTGTTGTGTTTCTTTTATATATCTTTGGAATTTCTGTAATTCACTTCAGTGGTCTAGATGCTGCTCAAGGAAATTTTCCGTGTGCAGGAAACAGGGGGCAACCTTTAAATTTTCCAGCTCTTTTTATGTCTTTTCTTTCCCTTATGGCTTATCTGGCATGCAGCGTTTCAGGCTTCATCCTGAAAACCTCTCCCACACAGTTTACTTAATCAAACTGGACATAAACAATACTCAGTACTTTTATTTTCCTTGTTGAATTTACATCTTAATGTAAGTTTAAAGTGTGTAATGTGAGTTTATGTTTTGACATCAAATATCTTTGGTTGTTTTCTGAGTTGTTTACTTTTTAGCATTTCAGGTTATGTTTTGCTTTGATTCAGATTTTTTCTATTTGTTTTTCCCTGCCACTTTGTTAAATATAATTGAAAAGAGAAAAAAGGACCTTGTCAACCACATTTACCCTGTTGAATCAGAATGCCCATCATAAATAGTATAATTTATCATGTGAAGCCCCTACCTGTACATTTTAATGGCAGTCTTTCTAGATTTTTTGGTAATTATTTTCCTTTAATGTAAATATGCACAAGTTGAAATAGATACTAAGCAAGAAATCAAGAGCCAAAGTAGCCACTAGGAATTAGTGCAAACTAGGAATTTTAATGCAAACGGTTTAAAACTGTACCATGAGCTAAAGAGATTTTTCCAAATATCTATCTTTATTTTGCTAGCATCTCAGAGATTAGTGTTAAGGGTGTATGTGTGTGTTTATTTTGTTGGGATTTTTATGTGAAGGTCTGTTTGGATACAAACAAAAAGAGACCTGAAGAATAATTAATGGGAAAACCTAATGACAGAAGTCAAAGAAAAAGATAGAAGATACTCAGTACTAAAACTTCTACTTCCAGAGGTGAAACTGTGGAGTTTGATTTGGATTTCAAATTTGTAGGAGCTCTATGTTGTAACCTTGATTTGAAATTGAAAGTAAGAAGGCACATTATTTTTGACATTTGGAAGAATATAATATATATGTTTTCACAGAATTGCTGGTTTAGAATAAATTTAGGGATTACTATGGGATGGGTGTTGTAAGGGTCTTTCTACTTGATGGAAATATCAGACCTTCCATCCCTGAAATACATTTCCTAAAGGCAGCATATCAGCAATGGGACTATTTGCTGTACTGAAGATGATGTATTTCATTTGAGAAGATAACTGACTAGGTATCAAGCTTATTTTGGCAGTCAATTTAACATTCAACCTGAACAGTTGCAATTGCAGAAGTTTGCAGATTCCAATGGTGAAAAGGGGTATAAAATGAAATCTTGCTGTAAACTCCCTTCCACCTATTATTGTTGCTTTTACTGGAACAAATGTGCACAGAGGGAGATTTTTATCCCACCAGAAGTAGGATAAAAGGATTTAAATCTATAGATAGGGTAATTTCAGCCAAAAAAAGATATCTTTTCTAAATGACTAAACTTTAGGCCAGACCACTTCCTCATGAAGTGACTGGTAGTTATGGATGTGTTAACTTCTTTTAAGCATCTCCTTACTCTTAAGAAGAGTGAGTCAACTAATCTGTGATACAAGTAAGTATTCAGGTTCTGTATTTTTCTTGATTTTGGCTGCTGCATGTAGCCTGCTCCCTGGATAATCAGGCAGTCATGCTTCAGCTGCTGGTTTCCAGTTGTTGCAATAATGTGCTAACATGCTGGTCCCCTGAAACAGCCTGCTTATTAACTGTGATGCCCAAAATGCCATCTGGAGTGTTATTCAGACATCTATAATTATTCTGTCTACTTCTATTTGATTGTCTGCTTTGTTCCACCATGCATGGTCTTTATTCCTTTTTTTTTTTTTTTTTTTTTAGCATGGAATCATTTCATCTTCTCATACAGCAGTACCAACAACCCTTCTATAAATTTATTTTACATAAAGATGAATATGCAGACTTTCTAGAAGTAGTTCTAGGAAACAAACTGCAGAATCTGTCTTCAAGCTAGAGTGGGAAGAAATAGTATAATAGGCACTTTGGCAGAGACTAGTAATCACAGAGGAATGAATTCTTTGCTTCCTGTCTTTGTCCATTTACTTGTACAGAGTGGATATAAAATGCTTCCAATTCATGTTAGTGAGTTATACTCAGTGTAAGTGGAAATAACTTTAAAAGGTGCAGGTCAATGTGGGGTGGCTTCCTGAAGCAGTCAGGTGGAAAGGGACCTGTAAATATGCCAAGTAGTTTGTTTGATCTATTGATATCATCACTGTTCATTCTGCTGTGTGAAAGAACTCTCAACATCTTGATAAAATCATGGAGAATTTGTGAAATTAATTTATTTGATTATTTAACACATTCTCTAGTTATTTCCTTTGGATTTTCAGTATAGAGCTTGTTAGTTGCAATCAAGTTGTGTGAAAGTGAAAATAAATAGAAAATTGCATGAAGTAGATAATATCTTTCACATTTATTGTAATGCAAATTATGTTCCATATGAGTAAAAGATTAAAATCAATATATGCATCCCATAGGTATTTTCAACATTATTATATCTTGTTAATATTTCAGTATAGTCTTTCATGACAGAATTATCCCTACATCACTTGCTGTCTGCTGCAGACCCAGGCAGCATACATAGCTTTCTCCAAACAGTTCTTAGCTCTTCCTTTTTCTGTCTAGTTTTGTGTGATTGGAAAATAGCTCTTGTTGCAGCATAGAAGGAAGGGAAACAGTTAAAGGCTTTATTATGATTGCTTGTGTGTGCCAGCCTCGACCAGGTAAGTATATATGAAGGATGAGGGGGTTAATAAATGGGCCAGAGATTAATAAATACTCAGTACTTAATTCCAGTTTCTTGAATTCAGAGAACTGATTTTGTGATCCCAGTGCAGCGATTTGTGGACGGTAGCCCCATCTAGGGGTACTTCTGAATATTTCCACTGCCTGGATTCTGCCCAGTGGGGGAAGGGAGGTTTGGGAAATACCCACATCCAGGCTGAGGTACAATTTGGGAATAGAAACAAGTGCATGCAAAGCTCGATGCTTTTATCGGCAGGGTGTGGTCGAAGAAACTGCATAAATAATTTCAAAAACCTAGAGGAATTGAAAACTTGCTGATGCTGCCGTGCTGTGGTCCCGTGGCACAGTCAAAAGTGGCAAGTGATGGCCGAATCCTGCCTTCCAGCACCCAGCACAGGGTCTGCAGAGACACGGGAAAGGAGCATTTGGCAGCTTGGGCTGTCAAGGCAGCAGCCAGAAAGCAGAGCAGGATGTTTGTGAAAAGCCAGCAGTTTCTCTGCAAAAAAAAAATATAATTATCTGCTTTTTAAGTGTCTTTCTTAGCATTAATTTTAAATGTTAGCTGTTACACAAGCTCATGTAGGGGCTTCTGATGAGAAGAAACACAGGACCTGAACTGTTACCCACACTAGATAACCTCATCTCCTTTGATAAAATTATTATAAAGATGAGGGCTGAGGTCACTGGCAGGACAATACAGGAAAGCCATAGAAATTGTGCCTGATGAGCAGAGAGGAGATTTTTTTGCTCTTAGGCCCTTAACTTTCATGAACTGTTTTATTCACATAGGGTTTTTTTTTCCTGGATTTTTTTTTCTTCTATTTTTATATGAAAATTATCTATATGAAAATGCATATTTGAAGTTCAAAATATATAAATAATAAGGCAGAAGATAAGATATTCTGTGATGTTATTGAAGTGACCTTGTTGACTGCCTTCTCACTCCATGCTCTTTTTTTCCTGAAAAATATTATTTGAACAAGATACTATAAAGATACTCTTTGTATCTTTGTAGAAAATGTGACCTGCTCAGTTGGATGCCTTTGCAAGATTTTCTTAGCTTGGGGAGAGAGCAAAGGAAAAATGACTGCATGTAAGACTCTAGGTTTAAGGTCAGCCATTCCAGCTGATGAATTTAACAGAATTATGTACAGCATTTCTCCCCCTCTATCCTCATTCTGATCAAGTGATCTTGACTAGAAGGAATAACCAGATTAGGGCTGCAATGTGACTATTTGCATAAATGAGCCTGTATGTGCAACTGGAATGAGCAGCGTAGCATTGGCAAAGCTCCAGAGACCCTAAATCAAAAACCAGAGTGAGAGGGAGGGATGAGTACTGTATTCAAACACAAAGATACTGGGATAAATATTTGCACAGTTGTGTTGCTGTGGAATGTTTATGATAAAATAATCCTGTTCAACTCTCCCACCCTAATAACTTTGCACAACTTGTGGTGAAGGAAATATTTGACCAAAGTATATTTATTTTTTTTTTTAGAAAAAAAACCATTGTCGAGGTGCATATTTTCCACATTAATGCAGCCAAAAAAAAACCCCTATAGTGTTGCAGAGCAAAGTCAAAGTCCAAGCAAGGCTCCTTTGCTCACTGTGTATTAGTAATAAAACTTCTGAGCTGCATTGGTGTGTGTGTGTGTGTGTGTGTGTGTGTGTGTGTGTGTGTGTGTGTGCTGTGTGGCTGCCATTTATGCATTTTCCACTGTGCTGGGGCTTACATCACTGTCGTATTAGTCTAAGCAGAATGGAGCAGATTGTTTATTTTGGTTTAACTCTGCTTCAGGCTGTAACATCAGATGTAGCTCCTAGAGTGACAAATTCCAATTGCAGTGTCACAGATTAAACAAGGGTACAGAAGAACCCTGCAAGCAGTTTTGTTTCTCATGGGAGGGAAAGGATACTGTGCTTTCTAAAGTTAGTATATAGGATCCAAATATGAGCAATGTAAAAGAATTCATCACTTTCTTCTCATTAAAAAGTACGTTGCCCAGAACCCCTTATGCATACTCTTGCATATGAGGTTGCAGTCTTTGGTTAGACTTAGTCACCTTTTATTGATGAATGGTGCTTCTCTAACTTTTAATAAATATAGTAAATTTTAGCCTTGTCCATTCCACTGTTTGCATAGAATCAAAGAATGATTGAGGCTGGATGGAACCTCTGGAGGTCATCTGGTCCATGCTTCTGCTCAAGCAGGATCACCTAGAGCAGGTTGCTGGGACCATTTCCAAATGTCTTTGGAATATCTCCAAGGATGGAGAATCCCACAAGTTCTCCAGGCAACCTGTACCAGTTCTTGGGCATCCCCACAGTAAAAAAGTTTATGTTCAGAGAGAAGTTCTTGTGCTTCCATTTGTGCCAAAGGCCTCTGGGCCTGTCACTGGGCACCACCAGAAAGAGCCTGTCTCTGTCTTCTTTACACTTTCCCTTCTAATTTGTGTACATTGATGAGATTCCCCCCCAGGCTAAACAGTCCCAACCCTCTGAGCCTTTCCTCATATGCAAAATCCTTCATTTTCTTACTCATCATGTACTGGTGCCTGGGATTATTCCTTCCTAGGTGCAGGACTTTAATCACTTATATAAACCTTTCTTGTTGCCTTTTACATCTCTCACAGATTCAGTTCCAGGTAGTCTTTGGCTTTCCTAACTGGGCCCCTACATGCTTGGAAAGTGTACCATATTCCTTCTAGGTTACCTGACCCTGATTCAACCTTCTGTATGCTTCCTTTTATGTCTGAGTCATCCTAGGAGCTCCACGTTCATCCAAAAAATCCTTTTTGCCTGACTTTTGGCATTGGGATTGACCACTCTTGAGTTTTGAGAAAGTGATCCTTGAATATTAACCAGCTTTCTTGGATCTCCCTTCCAGGCCCTAATCCAATGGGACTCTTAAGCAGATCCTTGAAGAATACCAAGTCTGCTCTCCTGAAGTCCAGTGCTATAATCTCTCACTTTGCTCTGCTTCCTCCTTTCAGGATTCAGAATTCCATGAAGCCATGTCTGCTTTCAGCCCTCACATCCACAACAAGCCCTTCACTGTTTCAAGCGTAAGGTCCAGCAGAGCAACTTTCCTTATTGCTCCTCCCTCACTTGGGTCAGGGAGTTACACATTCATACATTTTATTTAGCAACAATCTATTACACCACGTATGGTTGGTGTCCAGCGTGATTAAGTATAACCTCTACTGCAGAGTATTAATAGTGCTGTGAGAAAATATTCTAAGTGCTTTCTTCCCAGAAATGGGCAGATTAGCTTAATGTCAGGCAGACTTCTCTGAAATATCTGTGACAGATAAGGATAGTGGCCTTTGAGAATGAGATTATTATACGAATAAATATAGCAAATAATAAAAGAAAAATGAGTAAACTGGATAAAATAGCTAGGGATAATTTTCTCAAACTTTTCAGGTGCCCTTTTTGCCCAAAGACAAATAAGTTTTTTTAATAGGCCTCCTTTTATCTTACCCTTAAAATGTGCACTGCTGTTAACCTGTAACAGCTGACTTCAAGGCTTTGGCCTCCTTAAGACTTTGCATGCTAATTGAGGTGATGTTTTTACTGCAATTTTCTGATTGTTCCAGCTGTGACCCATCATCTAAGAAACACCGTGAAAGGGTTGCAAGTACGTGGTTTGCCACAAAATTTTGATCTCTCACTAGTTTTACAGTTGACTGGTTTACTGTCCTGAGTGTATAGTCAGTTCTGATTAATGCAGAACTAAGCAAGATTAAAATTAGGCCTCATTCTCTGAGTACTGGTAGGAATCTGGACAAGGTTGCTGAAGCTCTTCACCTTTCAAGGTATGTAACAAATGTCTCCCATGCAATTCACAGCATGTGTAGTATATTGAAGGTCATGTGGGCACATACGGCTTTTATAGAGCTATCGCTTCCCCCCCTGCTCCATGAGAGTGTGCATTTAAAGCATAACCAAACCTATCATCCAACATGAAAGATCTTATTTCATCATATAACTTTTCAAATATTGTATATTAAAAGGTCAAAAGTTTCTTGGTAGTTAATTGGACATAAAATTAAGATGCGAATAATGCTAAGAAGAAATCCTTTGGCATTGTACAGCGTGCTGTGATTATCATATATGTATCTATAACTTTTGCACCTGTGCTTCTATAAACTGGTGTTTGTATGGTAAATACAGAATGCAGAATCACACTAATAGGAGAAATGTAATGCAGCATCACTTTCATCAGAGGGTCATTCTCTTCTGTTGAACTGGATTTCCCACCCCACGGGAGCACAGGATGACCAAACTGGCCTCTCTGGAGACAACAGCTGAAGGTAGAACTAGAGAGATGTTGACAAAGGAATCTCAAGGACAGAGAGACAAAATCAAAGTAGCAGGGAATTAATTTTGTAGGAAAAGGAGTTGCTGCAGGGAGCACTCTGTTTATTTAAACAGTGGAAGAACTAGTTGCTGAAAGCATTGTATCTGTCAATGGAAGCTGCAGAAAAATATATTTTAAAAGAAAATAGCTACAAAACACATGAAATAAACAACTAGCTAGACCTATTTTTAGATCTCTGGGATGTCTCTAAAGTGGAATAGGTGGTTGTACAGACACAGAAAGAGGAGCAAAACCTGAAAATGTGGTAGGGGCATGCAAACAAAATTCCTCATGCTATATATATATTTATTTGTGGAGTTCATGATTATGTATTTTCAGTTATACTCTCTATTACAAGTAGTTGATGTTAGGAAAATCAAAAGGCCTCAGCAGAGGTCAGGGAAATTTTTTCTGTTGTCAGCGGACATGTCAAGGTATTTTTTTTTAAGCTGTTATGTTCACAGAGTGCAGGACACAGATATTTCTGCACTTCTGTCACTTCTTGTTTAACTTAAAAAGGAATACGTGAAGCAGAATCGGAAGATATGTGAGCAGCTGACATGTCGTATACACTTGGAAATGTGTCCTGAATACAAACAGTGGTGCTTCTAATTTGATAAACTTCACCCCTTGTAACAGGGCTGTCTGTGGTGAGGCCAGCACTCAAATAAAAAGGTCCTTTGCACAAGTGCACTGAAACCCTGTGTGGGCACTATTTATAAAGTCTGCATGGCTCCAGAGCACGTGGAGTGTGATGATTCAGAGCACCAGGAGCTGCCACATGTGGCTGCCATTTAGGTTGCCACAAGACAAGGCAATGTCATTGACTTCTCACACTTCACCAAAGCAGGCTGGGGTTCAAGGGCTGCTCTGTCCTATAGCTCATGTGTAGAAACAGAAGACAAACCTCCTGAGTCACACATGACTGAACAGATCACTGTCAGACCAGCTAATGTAAGAGAGAATGGGAAACATAATTGGTACATTATATAATTGGGAATGTGAATGTGTGAGCCAGTTGTGGTAAGAATTGGACTGAACCTTCTTTGAGGGATCAATCATACTCACAGGGTTTGGCAGTTTCTGGAAGAGCTTTGAATTGAATCCATGCACTTGGATTGCTGAGTACTCCTAGTATGCCTAGTAGCTGTCAGTTCAAGGGTTTTTTATATATGTTGTTTTGGTTTTTCCTTTTTCTTTCCAAGTCTGTCATTGCCAGGGGATTATGAAGTTTCCACAAAGGAGAAATGAGGCAGAGTGTGCAGCTGAATATGTAACTTCTAGGAAGCTTGGCATAGTTATTGCACTTTCAGCTTTAACATGGCTGATGGACTTTTATTCCCTCTGATTCTGAACTCTAAATCAGGTCAGGCAGAGCATAGCAGTGAGATTCACTGGCCTGAAACAGTCCCCCAATTAAGTGGTATGAGCAAATGTTGATTACATTATTTAGGGTGAAGGGGAAAAAGTGATATTTTGACAGATAAGGAAATTCTAGTAAAACTGTAATCAGTTAATTTTATTTCAGAACTGAACTTTGTTTTCCTCTGCTTAAAAATACAAAGATGTCCAATGAATGCTAAAGCAGAATGTTTTCCAGGTGAAATCAAGCAGATGTAGAGGTGCAAACATGCTTTCTGTAAGCAGCTGCAGTGCAATTAAATTTTTTAGGTGTGATTTAAAACACCTGGTCTGCCCTTGTCACTTAAATATGTTATCATTTTTCACATTGAATTATATCTTTGTAGTTACTCAAAGTCTAAGGCCAAATTTTGGTCATCTGAAGTCAATAACGTTTTAGTTATTGATTATAATGAAAACAGAATCTGACCTAGAAAAGAAGTTGAAAGTTCTCACTTTCTTGTTAGTCATTTTGGTAACTTCCAAAAGTTTGTGCTCCTAATGGCCCTGCTTGTTTACATCATATGCACAGCTGCATTTGCTATTTGCCCTTCATTTCTCATCACTGAGTTTCAATGCTCTCTTTGTTATTAGCAGAAAAGTGTCTTCATGGGGAGAACTTTGGGAGGAAAACATCTATATGCTAGAAAACAGATTAATTAGAATTATTTTTTAAATTAAATACCAAAAAACTATTGACATTTCCATTGCTAAATGAAAACTTGATAATAATGTAAGTAAACCATGTTTTAAATGGGCTGTTATGAGTTGCAGCTTAGGATATGGAAAATACAGGTAGATATCCCATAGAAGTTCTTGCTGTACATTTTGTGAATGGAGCCTTATACCATGTGGCCTTTTAGATTTTTCTGAAACAGAATAAAGTGAGACTACTTAATTGGAAAAAGTATCTTTTCTTTAGGATCTCTAAGGGTTTTGTATCTGAAGGCAGGGAATCTTTTTTTCTTCTGTTCCATTTTTTCCTTATTTCATCTGACAAATCTATGGACTACAGTCAAACAAATGTATTTTTCTCTTGATTACTGGAATCCTAAAAAAATGTTTATTTTTTACCACGTACAATCTTTATCCCAAAGGTTATTTCTACATAGCATCTAAATATATATATATATAATCATGCCATTCTCCTGTGTCCTGAGGATTTTTCTGAAAGACAGTGTTGTCTCTTAAACAACACTAACGTAAGGAAAAAAAAACCTTATGAGTCTAAAAAATTTAAATGCATCTTGAAGATTTCAAAGTAAACTTTCAGGGTAAAAAATATAGCTACAATAGTTTGATTGTTCCCTTTAAAGTAAAAGTTAGGGATTGATGAGTCACCTAATTAGCAGCGATCATTGGTAAATACCATTTTAAATGAGGTGAGGTTGCCATTTATTTCAGACATTGTTCTATAATTTGAAATAGGGAAAGTGCAGGAGCTTCAGAAATGTTTCTTTTGGGAAATGTTTGTTATTTTGTCCTACATTTTGAATTAAGTTATACTTGCCTGTTCATTTGTTTTGTCAATATGTTTTCAGAAATAACATATCTGTATTTCTTCCCTGAGCAAAAGGAGTAGGAAGGATTTTGTCACAGAATCCAAATATATTTCTTGGATGTATTTTAGTGATGTGCATGTTCTTAGGGTTAAGCCAGCTCTTAGAACCCTTATACAAATATACTTTCTTTACCATTGTAAGGGAAGAAATCCACTATTTCTAATAAAAGATTTCTGTATATAGTTTATGGTTTGATCACTAAGTGAATAAATATAGGCAGACCAAGTTTAAATAATGATGATTGCAAGGAATCTCCTGGATATTATTTCACATGTTAAATGAGTTAGATTTATTATGCTATGTTTTATTTTGTTTTCTGTTCTGTTTCTCTGATCTCTTTACTCCTTTTTTTCCTGTTAGCTAGACTGTAATGCAGACCCCAGCTTAATATGTGCAATAAGTCTGATGTGTTGAGGAGTTGTCAAAAGGAAATTTGAGAGCAGGGGAAAGCTTATAAATGCCTGTTAATATTTCTGAGTTTATTTCTCTCAGTTTTTCTTATAAATTACTGTGATATCTATCAAGTTTCTAGCTATAACCTGACTTTTCTCAAGGCTTTTTTCAAGCATTACTTCCTCTCTCAGAGTGCAACAGAAGAGTGGATGTGAATAGTCTCTGTGGGAATGAGCTCTGTGTTCTGGGAAAGCTGTAGGTAAATATGAGAGTCAAAACTATTAATGAGTGCTAACAGTTATGGTTGTTTTACCCCTCTGAGAAAGTCACAGAGCTTGCTTGCTGCATCCTTCTCTGAGCAAACACTCAGTGAGAACAAGGGGCTAAGATCAAGAATCCATATGTCTTTCCTTCCCCACTTGTCAGTCCATCCAACTAGCTAAGTGTGTGGGAAAGTAAACTACTTCATCAAAACAAGGAAAAAAAAAACTTATTAAAGAGGATTCCCAAGATCTGTGCCCTTTTATACACACTTTTCCCAGTAAGAGTGTTCATAGAAGTTCTGTGGTATTTATATGAATAGTGTATTACTACTTCATTAAATAATAACCTCACCTGCTTAAAGAACAGATGAGCAGCCACTACTTTTTTTTTTCTTGCAATGTGTCTTCTTTCAGAAGTCAGTCCATGTTAGCATCACAACCAGAGAGATTACATTCTAAAGCAATATTGTCAATACCTGTGCTCCCATTCCTGTAATATTCAGTAAATTTAGAAGAGGGATAAGTCTCACAATATCTCTGGGGGTTTTTTTGGTCTTTCACTGTACTCTGTGCATCATTTGGGTATCAAGATCTAGAAGTGAATGGCCCCAGAAGAATGCAAAGCTAGATTTGGATAAATGTCAGTCTTCTTGAGTGTTACAGAGATTAGTAGGTCAGGGGGACAAATAAGAGATTTTTTTCCTTCATGCTCCTGTAAAAAGAGCATATTACCCAAGTCATATATTGTAATTGTTTGAAAGAACAAGAACAATGAAAACCTGTCAACCTCCAAGTGGGCCATACAAAACTGATGAAAGTATATACCAAGATTAAACAGAAAAGAGGCACACACAGTTAGTTGAATTTCAGTATCATGAATTTCCAGTATCCTCTGTTGAGTTTAATCTGTGTAAATCTTTAGAATTTTCTACAAACTTTCTTTTTTCTTTTTTTTTTTTTTTTTTTCCCTGGGCCAAATGACAAATTCTGAAATTATACTTCCCAAACATTTAGATATTATGTTTGGTTTTTAGTATTTAATTTGTGGTTTGGTTTCTTTCTGGTTCGAAAATTGATACTCTTATGTGTAGTGGTAGTAGACGTAGGGAAAAAGGAGAAGGCAAATGAAGAACTTTAAATGTAGATGTATGCAATTTGGACATTTAAATCCTATACTTACTCTTCTGACAAGGGCCATAATAAGATCAGAAAAAAAACCCAAACAACACAACAAGCCAATATGACTATCTTAGGAGAGTGGTTTTAAGCAGTATAGAAAAAATTACATAAACAAGCCATTCTCACTGCTAGGAGAGTTTTGTGATGGGCATTGAAAACTATTTTCTTCAAAGTATTAAGGAGAATTAACAGCTTTGTACACTTGCAATCTACCAAGTTAGAACGAATGCAATGAGACTTAGTAGCTCAAGGCTCATTCTTCTTTCCTTTGAGTGAAAGTGCTGATGTAGAAGGGGTTCTCAGATAACCATACCTTGATGTTTATGCTAAGGTATTTGCCTTGAGGATGAAAAGGTAAAATATCTGTAAATTATAATGCTGCAGAGGAGTTTTAAAAAGTGGTTTTCGGTAAAGAAATGTCTTTATTTTAACAATACCTTGAGGGCGGTTTTGTTTATAAGATAATCATAACTTTGGTTGAGACTGAAGACTCATTTAAAGGGAAGCACCCTCAAGTTATTGTTGAGATGAATATATAAATTGAATATTCATATTTGAAAAGAGAGATGAGAAAAAGCATAAAATATGTTAAGGTGGTGACAGATAATTCTCGAAGAGCAAATGCACTTAATGTATCACTTCTGCCTCCTCCTCCTTTCATTCTTCCCCTTTCCCCTTCACTACCTGACCTTGTTTTCCAGTTGTCTTTTTTTCTTCTGTACATGTTAAGAGTCTTAAAGTTCATGCACCAGGGTGTAATTTCAAAGTTAACTGGAAGGGAGTAACTGAAATGCAAACAGTGGAAACGTGTCTCCAACAGTCCTGGTTCCTCCTGGAGTCCCAGGGGATGAAGTGAATAATGGGACAGTGTCCCTTAAGATAATATTCTATATTATTTCACTCCAGTGTCTTCCTGGGGATTTCAGCATCCACAAGAAGACAAAAAGAGCTCATGATTGATTATGGACTTAATTCTGGTATGCAGCAGAGCACAGATGCATACATGCATAAAAAAAATCATGGTGAGCCTGATGCCAGAACATCCTCAAGCTCATCAAGGCTTGGATTAGGGCAGTTTATGAAGCTTCTTTCTTTGTTCATTTTAGTCATATTTTACTTCCATTCCTGAAGTCTTTTTATTTTCTCTCCAGTGGAGCATTAATGAGATTTTAAAAGCGTAATTGAAGGAAAAGGAGCAAGTTCTTCTGATCTTTCAAAATATGACTTGATTTATCAATTATTTTGCTGTGCAGAGGAGTGCTGTAGACAGATGGTCAGATAGATTAAAGTTTCTTCTCCATTCTAATCACTGTCCATTCCTTGGTATCCTAAGATTCAGCTGTTAGTGCCACGGGTGGTGGTTGTGCCTGAACATGGAGCTGTGACAAGGCACGCCTGAGCCAGCAGGCACAGCACTTACTTAATGCCTGGTACTAATATGAATGTACCAACACATGTAACAGAATTCCCTTGCCTGTGTCCTTGGGAGACAGATGCTGTTGCCTGCCACAGTGATCACAGGCAATCATGTCTATCACTTCCATAGCAAGAGAAAAAAACCCCTTAACAACAGAGTTAAGGCTGCTAAAAGGAACACTTGCCATAATGTCCATTAATCCTAAGTGTGCCTGGTTTTCCCTCTTATATTCTAGTTTATTACTGTCAGGCTCTTCGTGGGTTGTGGTCTCTTGGCACTGCTTCCAATAGAAATGAGAAACATGAAAGCACATTTTAGAGGAAAACATGGAACATAATAGAGGGGAAAGTAGGTCAGATTCACTTGCCAGTGCCCCTTTAAGTTAACAGCTGTGGGTCAGAATACATTTTTATACCAAAGACCAGCCAGAAAATCTGAGCTCACACAGCACATCTCATGCTGTTCATAACCTTCACTTCGTGACCTTTGCTGCTTTGCGTGGCAAGTGATCAAAGACACAGAACCAGAATTGTTTTGTTGGTTTAGTGGGTTTAGTATGTCAGTGTTCTGAAAGCACTGTATTTATATACAGCGGGGGTTTTAATTGGCACAGTCTATGTAAAGATTTATTTTCATCCCCTAGGAAGGGAAAAGCAGGGCTGTACTTTTTCTCTGTTCCTAAAAGTCCATGAAAAATAGGTTCTTGACTGCAAAGTTGTATGTGTGAGATTTTTCTTAATTACTTTATCATTTTTTCTTTTCCTTAGTAAGTTCTTAATATTTATTTCAAATGCCTTCCTTTGTCTAAATATTTAGAGTCTTGCATTGTTACTTAAAAGTTACCTGCAATTGCTGGATCGCTGTTTCTATTTATCTATAATAGCATATTTCTCATTAAAAGGCAGGATTTGCAGCTATACTTTCATATTTGCAACCAAACTGCTGCAGTTCTCAAATAGAAATCACTGTGGTAATTTTTTCTGTATATTCTATCTTTATATTTAATATAAATAGTAGCATCTTTCTAATGGAATTTAATAATTTCTACTCTAACTGGAAATACTTGGAAGTATTTTCATGGTTAGAAAACCACACACTTAAAGCATCATAAACAGATGATTCTTTCAGTAGTTTTGAATCAGACTGTGGGCTGTATGCAATAGACAGGAAAACCAGATGTGGCAGCAGCTTTGTATGAATTAGAAGACTGTACTCATTCTACATACAATTCTATGAGGAATCCATGTGATAAATGAATATTTTGACTTATTTAGGCATTGTCATTTTGTTCTGCTAGAAGGGTAGAGGCAAAACTGATGGAGTGCTTCTCAAAGACAGTATTTCTGTTTAATTGCTTTGTTTATGAAATAGGAGTATGCAGTGTCTATGTCATCAAAATTTATATTTTCCCTTTTTTTTTTCTCTTTTTTAATGTTGGGGTTTTTTTCACATCTTATTCAGAAATTCATCTTTTCTCAAATGATGTTTATTGACCTGACCTGTAAGTTAACAAAGATTCATTTTGGAATGGCATAGAGTACCACTCATAAATGAAATTATTTCATGGTACTTAGACAGCTTTTTGAAGTACAGGGAGACTGCCAACATGGAGAAATGTACTAGAAATGCCGAAGTATGTTATGAGAAATACAGAGCTCATAGGTGGGGTTAAAGGCTGATACAGCTGTGTGCATTCAGATTTATTTACTGCACAGAAATGAATCCCAAATGCCTATTTTTGCTTCGTTGACTGTAATCCCAGCAAGACAGTCTTACAGACATCTGCTAAGGTTTTTTTAATATTATTTGGTTAAGATTTTGAGATTGAGGTGAGAGAAATCCAACTGTCACCTAGAAAAGACCTCAAGGGGGTTTCACAGATTTGTCCAACATGTTTTTCACAGATTTCTACAGGCTTAGATATATTTCTTGCTCCAGAGTGCTTCATACTGTGTCTACTCACATTTTCTAAAAAATAATGGACTGCTGATGTATGTGGTGTGCTGTTTAACCTTTACTTAGTCAAGCTTTTTTTCTAAATATGAAGGATAAACACCAAGCAAGGGAGAAACTGCCCCACGTTTTTCTTCAGTAGTCATTGAAGGTATGTCAGTTAATCCACTGTTACATCAGCAAATACTTCCTTACACTGAGTAGCACTTCACATACATTGGAGGCACTCTCAGTACGTTAATAACCATCATAAAATTTGGGGATGTACTAGAACAGTTAATTTCCCTTTGGGCTTCTTATCTGAACAAGTTCAAGTCCTTATATCTTTATTGTGGCAGTATACTGTTGTGGTCTATCTGAGAATTATCTGTGCCTTTCTGCTTCTTAGAGGAAAGAGGATAGAGACCCTACAGCACTTCCACTTCCAACTGTGCTGCTGTTGTGCCACGCTGTCATCTGACAGTAATGGCATGAAGCAGAAACACTTAGGTTCTCTTTTCTTTTTCATTTAAGTAAATGCATGCTGATAAAATTCTAATGAAAAGGAATCAGAGCACACAAGTGAGTGACTTATTATGGAAATTTTCTGTGATGCATTTTAATGTTGGATTTTCAATTTTTAAAAGTGGTTACATTCCTAATTGGTGAACAAAAAGGAACAATTTATCCCTTGCATGAGAAACATTTTTCTTATATATTATTCTCATGAAGCCTCTCTTTTGGCCAAACACATTATGTAAATGGAACCTATGAAATACATTCTGAAATATACATCAGAATTACATTACTAGACTCTTATGTTAGATTGAGCAAGGGCCCTTGTTACACTGTATGGCAAATTTTTTTACTTCCATAATGCTCCTTTCTAAAATAAATTGTGTTTGATTCAAGCAAGGATTCTATTAATAACTCTTGGCATTATTCTAGATGTGTATTTACTAGCTTCACCTGAACATTATGAACATAATCTCTGCATCTTCATCTTTACTGATCTCAGAAAAAAAAACCACAACAAAACCAAACAACCACCCTTTATATATCTTTTAAATTAGCAGTGCTCTCTTTTGATCCAAAATCTGCAAGTGTTGGAAGGTAGTGACTGTTCCAATGCCAAATGATTTTGGATAAATCTGTACTGCATAGAGATTGAGTTTCTCAAAGCCTTATGACACAGATACTTGTGGGCTGCAAAATTAGTGGTCAGTGTAATAGCTGTGAATGTTAAGCTTGTGTTTTGTGATGCAGTCAGAGCACAGACATAACAGGTTTTTATTCATTGCTTGTGAGACTGATGGTATTAAAAAAAAAAAAGCACATTTTAAGAGGCAACTTAAATGTGTTTGTATATGCCTGTGCCCATTCTGGAAAACATAGGTTGAGTTCAAACAGTCATAATATATTAAGAAGTAAAATTGATTATCACAAAATAATTTGCATTAGTAATTGACAGTAGTGATTCATTTGCATGATGAAGGGCTTGGTTTCATACCAGTTTAGGTGGCAGTGTTAATGCACTGTTTTAATTTCTGGCCTGAGTTTTAAAAAATACTTTTGATGGCTTTCTCTGGTGGATCTCTCATCAAACATAAGGTCTGTTTTGTCTTTGAAATGGTCAGAGTTATGAATTTAGATCCAGGGAGCTTCCTATGAAATTAAAAAACACTCGGATTCTGCAGCTATAAAAATGAGCAATTAACACTAAAAGAGAAAGATTCATTAAATCTATAGGCAAGATTGATTATATCAGCATTTCAGGAGGAAATCTTCAGGGTGTTTTTATTAAGGTTATATATGACTGGTGAGCCATGATAACTTTTGCATGCTAGAGACAAGATAACTGTTTATTCAGCTCTCTATAATTATTTTGGGACTATCCAGACCTAAAATGATACAGATCAGCTTCTCATTTTGCCTTACAGATGTCTTTTTAAAATTGTTATTTGTTAGATTTGAACAGCAAGTGGGCAACTAATAAGGATTAGTGATGGGGAGGTTTTGTTTAATTCAGTTTTTAAGCTGCTTTGTTCAACAAAATCCTTAAAACATAGAGATTATATTTTTAGAGATACCAACACACAGCCATGAATTCTATAGTATATGCAACTCTAAAGCACATTTTCATGGAAGATTAAATGCTTATATACAGTATTTGAATTTATTATTGATTACATTTTACAGTTTATTCCCACATTGAGATCTTGGTGAGTCACTGTTTCAGTAGGTTCTCAATGCTTTGTCTAGCAGGATTTAGAGAAGCTACAGCAGTGTTGCTAACACTGATGATTTTATCACATGTCCTGCTGTATTTGATGTTGTATTTTAATACTGGTCACCTGAAGTATAGTGAATATGTGAGAATTCTCCCTTTTATTTTTTATAAATCATTCTATTTCTTCCTGTTTATTAAAACAAACTAACAAAAAAAAAAATCTACCTGTATTTTCCCACAAACAAATAAAAGGAGTAAAGTCGTTCAGCATTTGAATGCAAAAAGAACAGTGAGATCACTTATTTTTTCAGCTTAATACAGCTCTCTATTTTTACAGTGTTGATCCCTGGGGTTGGTAATAGTTCCCATGCTAAGAGTCATTATTTTGGGCTTGACAGTTTAGGTATGTCCATTAGAAGTTAGCAGAAGATATATTAGAGCAAATGCATTAGGATTATCACTGTGCTCCTGCAGTGAATACACATTTCACGTGGATGTAATATTTCTTACACTACTCCTTGTAGGTGTCTGTATGTGTGGTGGGTGTCTGAGCTCTCATGATGGTACCATGGAGATTTAATCCACACAGACAGTGCAACCATCTGGGTGATTCAGCTCACCCTAATACAGATACCTGGGATCTGGTCAGCTCCAGTGTATTGACTGTAGTGGGGATTTCTCACTTGGTATGCAGGTGGATATTTGTATATCACACTGAAATTTAGTTGTCTTGTTCCCAAACTGAATTCTATACCTCTGACCAGAAGCTGAATTATTTTGCTCATTATTAAGAAGGGAAATACCCTCTGTATAGAGTTCCAATGGCTGCCTTGAGAGGCTGAAGACACATGGTGATCTTTTCAAAGTCCTGTTTAGCTTTCCTAACTGGTCTCAGTTAAATGTAATCCTATCTACCACCATTTGATGTTTTACTGCATGTGTACTTACATCACCTCATACAAAAAACTGATGTTACTAAGCACTTTGCTTCCTTTAGGTTCCCATTTTTAGTAAAGCTTCAACTTTTAGTAAAAACTGATTTCTTTTGTTCTTGAACCTGATTGATGGTAGAAACCATCTCTTTTAAGAAGTGCTGTAACATGCCAGGCTAAATTCCAGTTTTATCTAGATTGTAATATTGTGTACTACGAATGAAAATTATTATTAAGTTAGAATTTTGAAATAAATATTTTGAGGAGGTTTGTCCAGTCCGGGTTGATCATTTTCACTGTTGTGTTGTTAACAGGAGCCCCGTGCTGGTGTTCCAGTGCGTGCATCGCCATGTGATTTGCCTGGACTGTTTCCACTTGTACTGTGTGACCATGCTGAATGACCGTCAGTTCACCCATGACCCTGAGCTGGGATATTCCCTCCCTTGTGTAGGTAAGGTTGAGCTGATTTTATTATTAGTTTTTAATTCGTGTGATTTTGATGTCAGGACAAGATTTTTCTTTTTTATCACCTCTTAGTTTTGAGTGTATCTGTGAAATTGCTGTTTTTGTAGGAATTGTTAACCTAAGAAAGGGTTATCATAAAGGATGCACAAAGGGTGAGTCTGTTCCTACTGTTGCAGTGAGGTAGGGTTCAGCTGTGGGAATGAAAAAACTCTTTCTGCCAATCTAACATCAGCTGTCGTATACATTTAGTGTTAAAATAACTAAATATGGAAATACTAAAATATTGCCAATCTTGAAAGCTTCAGAACTCCTCAAATCAGAGAATGGTTTTCAAAAAAGTCTACATTAAAGCAATACTAATAGTAGTAGTATTAATAATAATACAATTGTGATGCATTTTCTCTCTGTTCTCCAGTTAGTAAGAACATTTCTTGGAAAAATTTCTGAGGTGCTGCTCTGTGCCAGTGGAGAGCACAGTTTAGGTGTTCTGCAATGCTGTGCAGAATGGAGTTTCTTGAGCTAGACTTGAATTGTGGTGCTGAAGGGATGTATAGTTGTCAGGGTAGCACGTGGAACGGGTTCTTTGTTGTCTAGGCAAATACCACCACAGGACTTGAGCTGCCTAGGCATGCTTGCTTATTCAGAACCAGACTGATTGTCTCTTAAGTACTGACATTATACTATGTCAGCATGTTTTGTGTTGGAGGTGTTCTCAGTCACAATCTCAGCAGTCAAGGGTTTTAGACATGATACTGGCTGCTATGTCCATCAGTTCTCTTTGGTTGTGGTATCAGTTCTGTATCAATAAAAATATTTGTAAGCACGATCTTTGAGTGCTTTGCAGGATGAAGAGTCTAATCAGTGATGTTGTAACATCACTGGTCCATTTCTGCAGCTACCTGAACACGACTTTCTGGTATGCAAGAATTTTTCTTTCTAGGATTAGGTTATATTTGGATTAGGAACTGATGACTATTTTTTGTCCTTTGGGAAAATCATGAGGTTAAGTTGCATCACACCTATGAATGCCTGAGTTGCCAACTGCTTCTCTCTTTCTGTTCTGCTACAAAGGATTTAAGCCTCCTTCATAGCAATAAATCCAACAGTTTTCATCAGCAATTAACTCAATTAAGAAACATTCAGAACTGTATCATGTGGTTTTCTTTTCCACTTTTCATAGCACTCCTACTGAATAGTGTAAGATTGCATTTTTGAAATTACGGTTCATCATCTTAATTTTTTTTGGAACTGCAACTCAGTTTTTATTTCCATGAGGCTGGTAAAGCACTGTTTGACACAACTTTAATTACCTCAGTGAAACCTAGGCAAATGTATTGCCTTTGACAGGAATTAACACCACGGGACATGACGAAAAAATACTTTCTTATTGTGGCAATGTTGGTTTAATACCTGTTTTTTCTAACAGAGGATGACTCAAAGCAAAAGAAAATAGTAGATCTAAGCTTTATTAAAAGTTCAGATGTTGATTTGAGCCTGATTCTAAAGAGAATACTAAACAAAGTTGTATTTTATGTAATGAGATTTATTTGGTAGGTGACCAGGTTTCACAGACACATCAAACCAGTCAGTGCTAATACATGTATTTTTAAACATCACAGACTAATGCTGAGCTAGTATTCATAGCATCTTGAACAGAAAATACTAATCTTATTAGCTCAGACTATTTAAAAATTATTTCACTTCTCCATTTTCATTTAAGAATGGATTTACTTAAAAACTAGCCTATTTCTCCAAGGCATGTGCACACACATTGCCCTAGAACTGTACAGAAGGGTTTGGTTTTGTAATTAAGCCTATTTAAATTGTTTGCACTTCCAATTAGTTCTGTTCATTCTAGTGTTTTTCAAAAATAGAGAGCACATAATGAACATACTCTGCAGTTTCCATTAACATTTGACTCGCTGTTCCCAATTTTTATCAAGGGAATGTACCAACATAGCAAGTTTTTTATATCTTTTATTGGATCAATCTAGAGGTGAAAGCTCCACACACACACCAGAATAAAAATAAACAGCAGCTGCTACAGCAAAGGGTCACTGTGACAGACAAGATCAGTGTTAGCACATGTGTATGATAACTTGAGATGGAAAGGATCTAGGGATTTCAGATAAATAGTGATTCTCAAGTAGGTTTAATTTCTTGCTTCCTGGAGCAGATATACCAGAAGATGCATTTTGTCATTGTGTTCAGGTATTGTGTGTGTTTATACCCTTGCTTTGCTTTGCTTTCTGTGGCCTAATTAAGCAGGAGATAATATGAAGGCTATCAAATGAGCTGATGAGCAGTGACACAACACCTTGATAATGCCACAGCTTCACTTTCTTCCTACACAAAATGTGTCATTGCTTTGATTTTTGGAAGAAGAATGTTAATTCCTCAGTGCTTAGCTGCTAATCTAGAGCCAGGCAGCACTACTCCAGCTGAGAGCAGCCACCTTTGAGGACCAGAGCTCCCAGCACAGGAACTGGTGCATTAGTAGGATTAGCTGTTCTGAGGAGTGTGGCAACAGCCCCATGATTCAAACCCACTGTACCAGCTCAGACCAAGGACTTCTAGATGGGAGCTGGCTGGATATCATTGGTCATTAAAATAAAAAAGTAAATGTTACAGATTACTCTTTCTCTGCCCTTGTTAAATGGCAACAAAAATCTATCCCATCTCTCTGTATGGTGTCTTGTATTAATGAGGCTTCATGCATAGAAATTTCTATGAGTGG
Source organism: Ceyx melanurus (assembly GCA_024611195.1). Taxonomy (NCBI): domain Eukaryota; kingdom Metazoa; phylum Chordata; class Aves; order Coraciiformes; family Alcedinidae; genus Ceyx; species Ceyx melanurus. The sequence continues at coordinate 83,936 of JANHGL010017454.1, forward strand.
TGACCTCCAAGTATCTTTGAAATAATTAATAAGGTGCTTAGAGGGATAGATTTGCATATGCATGAAAGATCATTTATGGTTATTTAGTTCCTGTGCAGGGCAAAAAAATCTCATAGCATTACCTCAGATCAGGAGTTTGTATACAACTATACAATGTAGTACTCTATTTAAACATATACAGTTCCTATGAACACTCTTTCTTTTTTAAATAGCATTACAGGTTTTGGTCCCCAGGGAAAAATAAACTTCCACCAATTTTCGTAGAAAAATAATTGTGGGGCCAGGAAAAGGCAAACTTTTACACTGCTATAGGAACCTCACAAAAATTGTCTTTGCATCCGTTTATTTCGTGCAAGTAATCATATGCATGATACATTTTAAAGGATAAAAGATGCAGTCCTCCTAATGACTGTAAAACACCATTGTATCTGGGAGTAACCTGATCTTGCCAGAGAGATGTATAAATAAATAAGTGAAGTTACCAACAGTTTATGCATGGAACTGTTAATAGAAAGGACTAAACCTTTAAAGTACAATAAATTACCTTAAGAGCCATGTTTTATTGAGAGAAAGCTTCTGGGGGATGATTAAGGAGGTATATGTGTTAAGATTTTTTTTGTTTAATCCCCATTATCTGCTATTTGCGTAATAACAGTATGTTCTTATTCCTATGGAGGATGTCAATGCAGTGAACAATCTCTGAATTATATATCAAAAACATGGTATCCAAAAGGAAAAAGGGAATAACAAGTTAGTCTAATAAAGTTTGTAAGTCAAAGTGGGGAGAAAAACTGTATTTGATTTCATTACTCCAAATAGTGTGCTTGAGTCTTTTCTGTTACAGACAAAATCTCTATTAAATTTAGGAAGGCATGTGTGTGAGAGGGGTGAGAAATGAAAAGTGAAGGCTAGTGATCTATGAACAGAGACTTCTTGAGAATATAATGAGGAAGCAGGAATTGTTTAGTGGGACCTAAAATGGAAGAGTGCACCAGTTGGTACAAGAAATAAGATTTATCTGGTGTGGAGTCTCAAGACATCACTAGTTTTGGAAATCTGTGTTCTCCAATAACCTTGCTTAAAAATATTTGAAGTAACTTAAGAAATCAGAAAGTGCAGAAAATGGCACTGTATTATTAAAGAAATGAAATAACAGTGATTGAAACCATACACATTTGCAGCTTTATGAAGTTCTTCAAAGTGCTTCTTGAGTTTAATATTCAGGGGGTGTTAAATTCTTGACAGGATAAACTTTTTTTGTAATTTCTTGCTGATATGAAATATTTAAGTATACAGCAGATGTACGATGCTGGAGAAATGCTTTTTATTTTTTATGTATTGTACGTCTTAGAAGAGGCTGGTTTGTTTTTTTTCACTCTGAGGAATTAAAAACCAAGCAATTACAGTTTTCAGAACATTTGTGGTGACAGTTCTAGTATTTTTCTTTTTCCAGCATTGCCTATGACAGGGAAAATGCAGATATTCAAAAATGTTGTTCATTCATGTTCTTAAAGATATATATGAGCATCTTTTGGAAGGGCATTTGCTAATAACTGATTTTTTTCCCCTCTTTCCTGGACTTTTTATGTCATTAATTTCCTGTGGCTGAACCCTGCTATCTAGTCTAAAGAAAGGTTGCACGCCTACTAAGCTGCTTCTTTTCACTGTCCCCAAAGGGAAAGTGATTACTCTTTCTGCAGAGGGAATGCAAGGACTGCAGTGGTGAAGGGCATTATAGAAGAGGAAACCATTTTCTTCCTGTCAGTTCCAAAAAGTTCTTTATGAAAAGCAGATTATACAAGCTACTATATACATGCACTTGTTTGATGAACAGTGAACCTTAGATCATTTCCCTATTTAAGAAGAATTCAGATGTTCAACCTGCTCATTAATTCTGACCATACCTTCCCAATGTATTATGGGTGAAAAAGTATTCATTGGGGATTATGTCCTTTTGTCATTACTGTTACAGGTTACAGGTATTTTATTATTCACATTATGGTAGTTTGAACATCTCTGTTGACTTAGTTGTATATATTTATTAATAAGAGGCACTCTCTGTTCCTTTGGGCTTATCATTTCAGTAGGGAAAACGTGAGGTGAGAAGCAGAGCCAATAAGTCATGTAGAGGTTACAAAAGAGATCAGTGATGGAGTTTTTGTTGGCACCCAGGTGCAGTCAGTCTCATTACTGTGCTTCTCCCATGAGCATATTGCTTCTTTTTCACCCCTGAAGTGTTTTAAACTAGGTTCCTCCAATTCCATTCTTTTAAATTTCTAGAAATACTTGTCAATATGCTGAGAAATGTTGATTTTTGTTTTTAATAAGACTGTGTGCACTGAACAAGTGGCATAGCTCTGTGCAGCACCCTGAGGAGAGAGGAAGCGGGTGATCTTTTTTCAACAAAGTTCTATTATTTTTTTTTTAATTATTGGAAGCTTATCAGAGAATACAGCTAGGTTGCTTTCTACCCTGGTCTAGTAAGCGAAGCTAACCTGTCCTCATTCAAGTAACTACAAGTTTATTTCAAACAGATCTTGACAGAGGAGGGAACCAAAGAGCATATAGAGAAACCAGATTTTTACTCTCAAGAGTTAAATGAATTTGCAGTGGTTTCCTAAAGAACTTTTTGTGTTCTTCTCTCTCTGCGGGCATAAAATAAACATGAACCAACAGTGTATCAGGTGGGTTTTTTGTGTTCCTTTGCTAGCACAAGCGCATGAGTCTGGCTTAAATGATGTGGTTAAAAGTCACAACAACTCCTTCATTTCCATTTTCAGTGTTGACTGAAGTTCAAGGAACAACATCCAAGGTTTGTTCCCTCAAGTCTTTTCTCTGTTTCTGTAGCAGCAGATTGCCAACTCCGTATCTATACAGCCTCAAAATCTATAGAACAAGCAGAGCTTGGTCCCATGATATATTTGAGGCAGGCATTGGATTCTTCTCTCAACAACTACAGTGAAATCATACCTGTGATTCTTACAAAAATCTGAGCTGCCATAATTAAATTCAGCATGAGATATCATACCATAAGTGGTTTTCTCCTTTATCTCTTACTAGTTCTTCTCTTGCAATATATTTAATTTGTAAATTGCATGGAGATTACAGTGCACATGGGCTTGTGCTGCCTAGTAATAATGAATGACAAGAGATAATGAAAAAGTCTTGCTTAGAAATTAATTTGCTTTAAGAATAACTAGGAATCAACTTCCAAAGCAGAGCTTTTTTTTTCCTATAAGAGGTCCACTATCAAAGCAAGACATACTGAAGCAGTGACAGAAGTGTGTATGAGGGGGTGTATCCATCTTTCATCATTTCTGTGTTCAGCTGAAGTGGAGGTGTATTTTTGTCTCAGCTGGAGTTAGAGTTGTGACTTTGTCTTTGGAAATCAGAGGTATATGTTATGAGTGAAGGTGCTTCTGCCAAAATTGGTTTATCTTATAATACTCATCTGTTATGGGTATATGGTGGGTAAGTCACTTTGAAGATGCTGTCCGATTGAGAAAAATTATCACCTACATGAACAATAAAATTAAGGAATAGAGTCTTGTTAGTCATCAACTTAACACTTATCTGCTTGAATAGGTTTTTAATTAAAGCTATTTTCTAATTCATCTTATATAAGTGTTGTTACAGCAAGTACAATGATTTTGACTGTATCTACTTGAATCTTCTCCAGAAAAATGTCTTTTAAAGAAAGAAGGATCAACTTCACAACGAGAAACTTTTGTGTTCACCCATGGCTGCTGTGTCACTTATACCAGGACTAAATGCAGTTGTGCCTGGTTGATGCTTAGAATTCCTGAATGGCCTTGTTTGGAGCTCCTGTTCTAGTCTGTGGGCAGTTAATGCTAATGAGGAACACTTCTAGTGAAAGATTGGGATCATGGAGATAAATAGAAGGAAGGAATAATATAGAAGGAATAGGGAAAGAAGATTAACAAAAGGAAGGAGCTGAGAGGCAAGAGGCTGTGCATTAATGAGAAATGTTGGTGACTATTCAAGGAATGTTAAAAAAAAAAAAGAGTGGAAAAAAAGAAATAATGCCTCCAAATTCCCTCACATTTTGGCGAGGCTGGGAGTTTAGTTTTAATGACAGTAGTTCAGTGGTTTGGCAGAGTGGAGACTACAGTGTTTGTCCTCTAAATGTCCAAAGGACTGTTAGAGATGGCTAATTTTTGCAGCTGTAATGTTTATCTTAGACTTTTAGAGCATCATGAGGGGAAACTGCCCTTTCATGCTTGAATAATTAGAGGTTTCTTTATGGATCAGTTTTTATCTGAGCAGAGGGTCTCTTTCAGTATAGCGCCATCTCCGAGGTGGGCTGTACAAGCAGCAGTCTTTATAAGAAGTCACTACTGTTTGCTACCTGTTATAGTTGATAAATAACCTGCTGGGACCAACTGTGACACATTCAGCATGTGTTTAGTTACTGAAGCTTGGTGATTAATATTCCCCGAGTCACTTTCTGAGCCTTGGTCTCCCACATGGCAGCATGTAGAGCTTCTGCTCCATCACAGAGCCGGCTAAGGACGTTCCCCTTCAACAAGGAGTTGGCTTTAATTAAATTTCTGTGTCTGGAAAGTGAAAATCTAATTTTCTTTTTGACATTTTCTATATTACTACTTAGACAAAATTATGAAAATAATTAATCCCTGTGAAGCAGACATCAGCATTATAAGCGGTACAAAAATATTGCATATAAATAATACTACTAATCACCAATCTGTTATAATTTATTGATGCAAGTTCTTATTAAAACTCTTAAATGAAATTTGTTCTTGATATAGCAGATGTGTCAAATGATTGCACAATGTAGGTACAAGTGAAGGTTATAAAAAGTAATGTGGTTTAAACTGCATCTCAATAAATTATATTTCCCCAGAAATTTATTTTGAGAAAACAAAGAAATGGGGGGAAAGGAGATAAGGTGTATGATTTAGAAAATATATTTTCATTCTGTATCTGGGTCAAATGCAGTACATTAGAGTAGTGGGTGAAATTGGTGATAGATTAAAGGTCTTTATGCAGTAGCTTAGTGTTGCTACTCTGGTCTATGGGGAATCCATGTTCACATTACAAAACCCATCATGTCACTTACTGTCAGTTGGTGGCCTTCTTTCTTTGCCTAAGAATGCAGAAAAGGATCTTACAAGTGTAGAAATCAAACCACCACTTTGTAGCTGAAGTGCTTTGTGGAAATCAGAAGCAAGGGTAAAACAACACGGTATCCTGTGCACTGATGAAATTCTACTTTTATCAAGATCCTTTCATACTAGCTAAAAAAATAAAAGGTTTATAAAATCTGAACATGTGCGCACTGCCCTGTGTCAGGCTCAACACTGACTAAAGGTTCACCCTTTAGTATTTTTTCTTATAATCTGATGCCCTAGGCCAATTTCAAGAACTGGCCCTTGGTGGTTGTGATTGTAATCTGTCCGCTTGAGATTTGTTAGGGGTCTTCTTGCTGGGTAGTTTGGAACTGCCATTGCATGGTGAGGGTAGATGGAACAATGTCACTGAACAAAGGCAGTTGGGAGGAGACCAGGGAAAGAGCTACTGATCCAAGCAGGTTTGGATTGCAGGGTCACAGGCTGTTACAACAAGAAGAAACTGCACTGTTGAGCTATTGCTTATACAGATTTATCACCATATGGTAACACAGTAGTCTTATTTGGATAGAGGTCTAGATTCTTTAAGATAAAAAATATATGTGTATAAGCAGATGGTGAGTTTTAATAAGGTCTTGTAAAGGAATTATTCATATGCTTACAGTTAGCTTTTTTTACTTCGATGTCTGATAAATTTGGGCTAGTTTAGAAATATTTACGTTTCATTTTCCAGTTTTCAAAACAACATAGCCTCATTATTTCAGTGAAAGTAACAGGTCAACAGGATCTGCCAGAACAATTGATATCCCTATATTTGCTGCAGTATTTATATTTTGACCTTTAAATATCTGTAAGGACATGAACATTGCAATTTGAAGAGTTTAGGTAAATAGCGTGGCTGGACAGAGTCAGGGACACCTTCTAGAAAGGAATTTTCTTAGTACACAATTAAGTCTTATTCATAGCTGAGGTAGGGGATAAAAGGCAGAAGAGATACAGTTACAAATGGCAGTGGAACTTTATTTATACATTATTTAAACTACTTAAAAATGAGAGTGAAGTAGGCATCCTTGTAAGAGTTTCCCATTACTGAAATACTCATGAAACTTGCCAGGCCCTAGCTAGTTGCATCCTGCACTAACAATTTAAATTTCAACAATATTCACACGTTGTCTGTCAATAACTTTGCACACTTTGCTTACAGCAAATTGTCATAGATAAATTTCAACAGTAAATAATATGTAAGATAGCAACATTCATAAGATTACATAATATGTGGAATTTTAAGCATTATGTTCCTCAAACAGGCCCAGACTGAAGTACCATGTTGCATCCTATAATCTATTTAGTTGTAACAGAGGTCAGAATGTTATGGGGACAATTATATTTGAAACTGAGAGCATCCAATAACATTGTGGTATGCTCACAGAGCCACCCACTATCTGCCTGTCAGTACTTCTTTTCTTTTTTCTATTCCCCTTCACCATAGATGTCTCTTTTTAAACTTCACCAAAAAATTAGGTACCAACTATAAAAGCAATGATCTGACAAAGTGTGCAGTTGTCACCATTTGGTGCACACCTCAGCTTCTCCACCTTCGGTTTTGTGGCTCACTCTGCATGAGACACTAATGGTTCAAGAATGCTTTTACTGTTAGACTTTACTGAAATGGCTAAACTATCCAGGGTAGAATTTTATTCTATTAACATTAAATTGGAATTCTGAAGAAATTTTCACCCTCGTTTAAGATACTTGGTTGGGACTGTGAATTCATTTTATATATGTGCAAAACACAAATAGTTCAGCTGAAGGTGTTAAAAAACAGGGAAATGAAGCATCTTACTGGGAAATAGAGTGAAAGGGGTATGTACAATAAAAGTCTCCTGCTGAGTTATGAGTTCTCTTTGTTCCATCTTTTTCCCCAAGAATAAGCTTATCCTGATTCTACATTATTTTTTTCAGAAGTTTGGGGTTTTTTTCATTTTTTTTTTTCTTCTTTCTGAGAAGCGAAATGGTTTTTATTCTGTCTTTCAGTGCCATTCTCTTTGTTGTCTACCCATCTTTGTTGCCTTATTTGCTGATCCCTAAATATTACTGGCTCACCTTCTGATTCTTTTCCATCTCTTTTTCTCTTGCTTTTCTTGTTTTCTTTAATCTTTTTTTTTTTTTTCCCTCACCTTGTCATGCCTCGCTATCTCCTTCTGCCCTCTGTTTTTTAAATTGAAATTCCAGTCACTCTTGATCTGTTCTGTAAGGACCACAAAACAGCGAGGCCTCTGGGCAGATAAAAATGTAAGGAAGATTGACTCTGGAGGTGGAGTAATGTAAAGGGGTCATTTCTGAGGGTCAGTTTTACTGTCTGCAGTCGCTAGGAAAACGGCATTTGATATTGTCCCTTGGCTGCATAGGTGAGCCAGATAGGTCTTAATGCCTGACCTTTTTCTTTCCCATCTCTCCGTACCCAGCTTAAACACCAGCCAGTGATTCATGAGCAGGAATATTCACGTTCATTTGTTGCACATTTGGTGGCTGTGACTGCATGTCACCTAGGGAGAGGCAGCAGATGAAGGCTGGTCCCTTCTGATAACTTGGCCAAAGACACCTGCTTGGGAAAGAAAATTCTGCATCAAATGCTGTGTGGGTTTGGGGGACTTGCTAATTTGTTTTGTGACTAACACGTTATTCTCATCCTTCATTATCCTTACCAGATAGGAAAACAACTGAGTTTGGGGCTTTTTTCTCTCTTTGGTAGCCATTCATACACATAAAGGCACGTAGGTACAGCCTTCAGCAAGATTTCTGGCCAGGTAAAACACAAACTAAAGTACTAAAATGTTGAGAAGCTCTTTCATTTGCTTTCTGTTGTATTAGTAATATGAAAGTATACATGAAAGTAATATGAAAGAGTGCAATTGGTACAAAGGAAGCTCAGCTTGTCAGTTAAATAGGTTGGCTGGCACAGTCAGATTTTGTTTTTCATGATCCATTGCCCCAAGTAATATCCTCTGTTTATGTCACTGCTGGAGGAAGGCTGAAAATTATGGAGGCGTTTTTGGTAATAACTGCTAGCAGGGAGACCGTATTTACCAGACAGTCTGCAATGAGACTCTCAGGTAAATAATAAGTGCTTTAGAAAAACTACCTAATTATGTATTTAATCGCTTGGAGCCGTTCCATTCACTTGAGAAAATAATGTACGTTTTGTAAATCTGCCTAATTATTTATTTGTGAAGGAAGTCATTCTAGCCTCTGGGGTAAGTAGTGTGAATTTTATGACTTTCCATATAGATCTGTTCTGCTTGAGAATGTGAGAGTTTTAAAAATAAACACCCGCACACCTCAAAATACTGAACCAAAGGAACACGAAAATAGGTGGTTATTAAATGCACTAGTTTGCCTACTTTTCTATCCAGTGCTCTAGTATTACTGTAAAGGCTTCAAACTTTATTCTGCTTTAACACAGCTGACTTCTATTCTCAGTGGGAAGATGAGCAGTTGAGTTCAAGCAGCAATGCTTGCAGGTGGCAAACTAAAGAGGGTGTTTTGAGGCTACTAATGAATCAAGCAAACTCTAGTCAGCAGTTATTTCGAAGCTGGAGCATAGTTAAGGTCAGAAACTTCATAGTGTCTTTGCACTGGACGTGATAGTTTTCTCATACAAAGGTTTGAATAATGAATTGCATCCTTTGACCACAATTAGTTGCTAGCAAGAGAACTGAATATCTGATACATCTGTCAGAATTGAAATCAGTAATATTTTTTTACAGTATATGTCAGTCCACAAGGAGTTATTTATTCTACTAGTGTACGTTTTTCCCTCTGTCAATTTTGTGCTTTTTTCACTCTGGGTTTTTTTCTTTATTAAAGAATTTAAATAATAGTTTCCAGATACTATTGTGAAAGCTATGATGAATTTACTTAGTGTGACTGTATTTACTGTGCATTTTTAAGTACTGCAAAAGTCCACTTCAGAAATTAGTTTTTACTTTTGCAAAAAGCTAAAAATAATTACCTCAAGGCAGAAATATTTACAAATGGTATATTTACCCTATTTAATGAAAAGTAAAATTTTCATAATAATAAACCTATTCAAGAGGATTTATGCAAAGAATCAATTTTTCAATATAACATTTTCTTACAAAGTAAATAAAGTTTTACCTCTCAAAAAGCAAAATAATATCAGCATTTAGAGTGTTTTCATTCTAAAAATAAATATAGAACATTATTCAAGAAAAAGTCTTAATGTGTCGATCTGACAGGGTTGGGGAAGATTGGTGGAAAGCTGTCAGGCAGAAAGGGACCTGGGGGTGCTGGTTGACAAGCAGCTGAACATGAGCCAGCAGTGTGCCCAGATGGCCAAGAAGGCCAATGGCATCCTGGCCTCTATCAGAATCGTGTGGCCAGCAGGACTAGGGAGGTGATTGTCCCTCTGTCCTCAGCCTTGGTGAGGCCACACCTCGAGTACCATGTTCAGTTTCAAGCCGCTGAGACAGACATCAGGGTGCTGGAGTGGTTCCAATGAAGGGCAGTGAAGCTGGTGAAGGACCTGGAGAACAAGTCCTGGGAGAAGTAGGTGAGGGAACTAGGGCTATTTAGTCTGAAGGAGGCTGAGGGGAGACCTTGTCTCTCTCTACAACGACCTGGAAGGACATTTTAGAGAGGTTGGACGTTTCACTGAAAGGTTTGTCAGGCATTGGAACAAGATGCCCAGGGAAGTGGCTGAGTCACCATCCCTGGATATGTTTAAAAGCCATTTTGATGTGTTGCCTGGTGATATGGCTTAGTGTGGACTTGGCAAGGTAGGGTTAATGTTTGGACTCAATGGTCTTTAGTGTCTTTTTTTCAACCTAGATGTTTGCATGATTGTATGATCTCGAGAACTAGTCATAGCCTCCTTATGTCCTCCCAACTTCACCTGGATTTATGGGTATGTTACATTTTTTCCCATCAAAGAAGCAACATCAATAGCTAAGGACAAAAAAATTATTTCTTAGGTCATACTGTCCCCATTTCTTTGTTTAATCCTGGGGTAACCTGGGATTTTCCAGGCATTTACTTATTGGTCTTATTGCAAGTAACCTGGAGCTCACTCTTGTTTACCTCTTTTTGGAAAATTTTGAGTGTGCTGCTGCTTAAATTCAGTCCTTTACCAATGGAAGGAATACTGCTGGGCTGCAGTGCACAGGAATATGCATAATTAGCAGCACATTGCTTAACCCAGTTGGTTGGTACTGAAATGCTTATGTTTATTCATGTACTTGTGTCTTTTCCTGAATAAAGGAGTTTTAATACATCAAACTCATTGCTGGATAGCATCAGTGTCATCAAGATGGACTGATTCACTGAACTGCTTTATTATTTGAAAGTAAATCTGTTTTCATTGTATTTTTACAGTATATTTGGAAATATATTCTAAACCTGAAAAACATTGCTTCAAACACATTGTTTTCAAAAGCAATTTCAACGCCTCATACCTTGTACGACTGTGGGGATGCACACACAGTACAGCAGTGTATTTCATGTACTGGATGAAGCTCATTAAAGCATTTTCCCTCCTTTGTTCCACTGCTTTTAATTTTAAGTCCCAGTTAAGCAGCATTCCATAACAGAGCTTACATTTAAATATTGGACACATAAAATTTAAGTTGCTTTGCTTGTAAAAAAGCAAACAAACAATAAAACAATTTTCAATTAATCTATATTATTTTAATGTTGTTTACACAATAGTAGCAATTCAGAGCATTTGTAGAACTGAAAGAATATGACAGCTGATATATCTCAAACCTTATAACTACATTCTTTATAGAGTTTGTGCAACACTGATTTAGTTTGAATAGCAAGGTCCAATCTTAGAGCAAACCTAAGATGGTTTAACCCATGCTTTCATTTTAGTCATAATAAAATTTGAGAAGGGCACAATATTCTAGTAAACAGCAGCTCTATGCTGGGTTTTTTCTCTAGATGCCATAGAATTTGTGAAGTGATGTCATTCCACAGACAATGACCATAAAATAAAGGACAGTTTCTGCTGCTTTTGCACTGGGAGAGTTTACTAAGTTTAGGGTAATGCTCCTGTGGCTGCTATGTGTGTGTAAAGGTGACTTTCTCTGTCTCTCACAAAGCAGCCAGAAGCTGTTGATAATCAGTTTGTACAGATTGACAGGAAAGTAGAATAATTGAAGTGATATTATATGCAACATAAGTAAATTTATACTCATACTTTTGATATTCCATTCCTTCCAGAAATCAGGATTGGTTTCTAACCAAGACAATTTATCAAAGATTATTACTGCTTTAATTATACTAATTAAAAGTACCATGTATTTAATATTATTTCATAGGTTAAATATTTGAAAGCAACATTAAGTTCCAAGTGAGATTCACAGCTTCATTATACTAGAAATTTTTATAGTTCTTTTAGAACAGTGTTCTAAAGAGATACTTATTATCCTGCAATTACTAGAATTAACATTTTTTTTAAATGGGAGATTCTGCTGCATAGCTCCCAGTGAAAGTAATGGAAGGTTTGGATGAATCTTGGGTTTTGAGAATTAACTAAAACTATTCATGGTTCAAAATCTTTCTCCTGCAGGGTTTAAAAGGGTGTAGCCATTCAAATATTGAAATTGAAAAGTATCTGGAATGAGGAAATGTGTTTTATTTTAATCATAACACTGAAAAATATATATCATTCATCTAGCCTAGTAACACAACAATCCTGAATTTGAATACTTTAGTTTTGATGAGCCCATATGTATGTAGGGAGCTTCCTGGCCATTAAATAGAGACCAGAAAACAAAGACTATTTCTTAGATAAATGTCTTGTCTTAGGTACTTTTGGAAAATATGGATTTATGCCAACAGTAAAGATGAAATAAGATGAAATTCTGGTCCTCAGAATTTAAAAGCACAGAGAAATTTTCTTATGAATGACAATTCTGTATTTTTGGCTAAGTTGTAAATATAAAATGTTCTCTAGACCATATGTTGTGATATATCTAAGGAAGCTGAAAGTATGGTCCTCTGTCTTTTCTAGTTTCTCACAGTTCTGGTACGAAGACATTTTTTAATTCACTCCTTGCTCTATTTTGAGAGGTAGTTTTACATCTGAAATTAAGGCACGGTGCTAACAATATGACACATACAGTATGTTATTGTTTGCAGCCAGAAAGTGTATGCTAATGCACCAGAAAAATCTGGAAGATACAGCACTGAAATCTTGGCTTGTTTCAACCACCCACTTCCAGACTGCTTATCTGGCAGCATGTAGACATAGACTTACACCCAGAAATGTGGGCAAATGCGAGCAGAATGCAATGATTTGCACCTGCAAAGAGTTGTCTTGATTCAACTTGCTGTTCTGCTGCTTGGAGTATTTATAACATGAACTGAAAGGACTAAAGTTGCTCTAGACTGATGTTTCTGATCCCTGTCTGTCAAGTTTCATACGTGTACAGATAAGCACACATAGCTGTGCTTTCAGTTTATGTCAGCTAACTTTATAAACATTTTCTTTTGGGAAGATAATGCAATTCAAATGCACAAGTACATCTTTATTTAGCTTTACACTTTTAAATTTTTACATTGAAGTGCATACATTAGTTAGCCTTGTCAGCTAAATTTAACTATATCAGATAAACCTTACTCGGACCAATCTTCCAATAAATCAATCAACTTCCCTGAATTTTTCAATCCACTAGTGGATAGCTTTACACTCTAGCTCCAGAGTGTAAAAATCCCAGTCATTCCACTGTATGTTTAATATTTATTTGTAATAATAAAGTTGTCAGCTAAAAACAAAGTATGATTACAGTCAAAGTAATTGTTTTTAAGAATGAATTAGTGCTTTAGTTATCCATCTTTAAACATGTTCTTGAAAGACAATTCTCTTAAGCACATTTTGTACCACCTTAAGTTCTGTCACGAGGCTTTCCCCTTATTTCAGAAGTCTTATTCCTTCTAAGTGGCTGGAGAAATGTAACTGCAGCTTGTAAATATATTACATTGCCTGTTACGCTTAGAAAAGTTTTCTTCCAGGCTTCTTGAGAAAATCATAATTCAGAACTGGCCTTCTGTAAAAGTCTGAACTCATTTTGTTCAAGCCAGAGCGGAGAAATTTACTGCCAAAATACATGTTTCCATATCGGTGTGTATAAACTAGACCTCTAACTTTTGTTTATGTTATCTATAATACATGTCAATAGCCTCCATGTAAAAGGACAAATTTAAACTCAGGTTGTATAGTAAGCTTCCCATGTGGCTTCTCCCAAATACCAAACTTTGCAGTTTCCCTCAGCCAATACGACTACTGAAAAGGTCACTTATTTTATTTGTCTGTCACGTTGTATAATGCCACACACATTAGGTATTCGTGTGATCACTTGCAAACAGTGTGGTTACGTGCAGTTGTAGCCACTTTAATCAACATTCCTGACCTTGTCCCATCAGGATTTAAGCAGAGCACCTTTACAATTCCAAACCTCTGAGGAATATCAAGCTGCAGTTTTTAGTACAGCTTGATATTTAGTACAGCAAGAGTAAGGTTTCTTTTTCATGCTTTTGTCTTCTCAATGTGGTCAAACACAGCCAACAGAATTGTTGAAGAGCTGGTCTGGCACGGGTCTGTGCTAGAGCTGTGCTGATTACCTTGCAAATCTAAGGCATAAAAATGTGAACTTAATGCTCTTAGGGAAGAATCCTCGATTTCCATTGGCACATGATTTTAGTTCGCAGCAGAATTTAGGATTATGACATATTTTATATGTTGGAAATCTACTTCGCATAATTTGAGAGGGTGTGGGGTTTGTTTTTTTTAAATACTATTTCTCTCCTTCAGGGCCCTCTACAGTTGGAATCTTAGTACTAAGGGATCCTACTTTTACAAGCAGATGGATATGAAAATCTTTTCTTAAACTTTTTTTTTAAAATTTTTATAGTAATATAATTGTAAAATTTATATGGAATACAGAATGAATGATGGAATTTTATGGATCCATATTGCTCATTTAGGATGACTTTTGTACCTCATGGAAAAACCAGGAGTTTTTCCACTGTTCATTTCATCCATTGCAAACATGTTATGTATTTTATATAAACATATTTTTATCTGACTAATATGCATAAATATTCAGAGTATATATAAGCATACATAAATGTTCACATAGGTATATAGAAAGGTATACCTTTCAGGTCAGAGATTAAGAAATGTCAGAAGTTGCCATACTGCTTTGACTTCCATTTATTGAAGTCAGATTTTGTTTTTAAATATTTCACTGCAACTCATTTGGATATGATTGTTATATTAGAAGAACTGAAACATTGACTATGAAGAATAAGCATTCAACATTATTCATCTGAGTCTTGCCTGTGTTTCATGGCTGTTTTCTCAAGCCTTCCTCTTAATTTTACTGCATACCTGCCCATTTTGCATACTCCGCCGATTCATCTTTTCTTCTGGACTGATTAATTTTTCTTCTTTCATCTAAAAAGGATGCATTTTATAAGACACTAGAAAACATTTTAAAAGCCAGATATTTGGTGAGAAGGGTACTAATATTTGCATTGTCAAATGTATTTCTGGTTTCTTATGAAATGGCCTTAAAACCTGCATTTAAATGTTAGATGTGGGATCAGACCTATAGACTTCACATAAAGTGAAAATGGAATTACTTCTGATACTTTACAGCTTATTTTTTTTTCTAGAAAATTGATTGTGTCTGATCACTCTACAGAATTTATGGTGTACTTTATATGAATTATTACTTACTTGGCTTTTAAAATATGACTTTATATTCAGAGTTTCTTAGTGGATATTTGTTACTAAAGCTCAGTTTTCCAGACTGAGCAAACAATATTTGTAGATTCAGGTCTGGTGATCACCAGGTGCTGGCAAACTGCAAACAAAGCTGCAAACAGCTCAGAGCTCCAGAAGCAGGGATATTTCTGATTGCTATACTAGAAACATCCTTAATCAAAAGTTACTACAGATCAGAGAGGAAATCTGCTTTCAAGACAAAAAATAAGCATGAATATAAGTTATATAAGTAATACAGTCTCAGTGTGTACTGGTATATCTAGCACTGACTAGATCATCTATTGAGTCATGCCAATGTACACACATGGTTTCCCTTGGTCTCACTACTTGATATCCTTTCTGTGCACCTTCTGATCTTGGCAGTTCAGCTTGCTCTGTTGCAGTATTTTCTCTCAGGTTTACTGGAATATTTAGTGGCAGGTGTTGTTTCAATTCTTTGGTTTTAACATCTCATTGCTCCCCTCATTATCTCTCTCCCACTCCTTTGTATTTTCACTTCTCACTTTTAGTCAGCTGAGATCTCCTGATGTCTTCGGTGCAGTGACACTGTCTTTCCACTCTTTAATTCCTTCCCATGTAACTCTCTTTATCTATGCTCTGTGTCTTTGATTGCCCCCCACTCCATACTCCTTTCTTCCATCTGCCACTCATTTTATTCTTACTGGGCTATTTCCCCCTCTATTCCTGATTGGACTTCCCCAATTTTCTTTTCTCTTTTCTCTTCCAGCCTCTCACTGTTTTATTACTTTGTCAGCATGAGGTGTCTAATTAGCTTTCCATCCCCTCTTTTTAACTTCATTGGCCAGCTTTACCTTTCACTCTATTCTTTGGACTTGTTATGCTTTTTCCCTGCTTTTATCACCTCCCACCTCCACTCCAATTATAAACATTGAATAGGGAAGCAGTTGGCAGTCAGCTTTGTGACTGCTAATGTCCTTTGAATGAGTCAGAGCCTATGGAGTGCATAAAACAGAGCCCAGATTAATTTGGTCAAGCTGTCTGTTTTCATAAGAGCATGCGTCGCAGTCATGTTCTCCTGGTGTCACCATTTCCAGTGGCCTAGTGGGTGAGTGAAGCCCCTTACACTGTTCCTTGGTACAGATTCTGCCATCTGTGCATTTCAGGGTTTGGGGTAGTCTTTTTTTGGAGTGCAGTGTGTGCAGGGAGGGAATCCTATCTTATCTGGGTTTGTTTTTTTTATTATCTTAGTTGGTTTTTTTTCTTTTCTTTGCCTTCCCCAATTTTATTTAATTTTTTTTCCCTAATGCCCATTTTTAAACGTTGCCCGCCTTTAAGGCAAAAACATTTGAAGATGAGTTTGTGCTCAAAGCTGCAGGAGTAAGGTAGTCAGGCTTTGCATTTCAGTGATCTCTCAACTGTGAGAAACTAAAATGAGTGGTTTCCCTTGGATTTGTGATTCCTGGTCAATTGAGGGTGTTATCTAAGAACATACAAGCACTGATTGAAAAGTTTCTTTCAACTGAGACAATCTTTGTGGTTTCTCTGCTATCTGATACACTGAGCTCTTACATCCACCTTTCCCTCAGACACTTACAAGGTGCCTTTCATCTGTCTGTCTGCTTACTTTTGGAGGGATTGTTGTAATTTTAGTATGTACTCCTCTGCAAAATCAGCTGATGCATTGAAAAAATGGGTGGATGAGTGGTACAAGAAAGTGAGGGAAGAGACTGTCAGATGCACACAGTAAGATAATTAAGAAGACCAACTCCTGAGACATAATGTCAAGTATGTCCTAAATGTCTTAGCTGCAGCTCAGGTTTTTTCCATGCCTCCATTCTGCTGATTCAGGGAAAGGCAATTGCATTACCTTCCTGATAACTTATGGTAGTAGTAATTATATATATGGTGTTATTAGATCTCAGCGTTCTGTGTTATGACAGTTATGATAGACTTATTGATCAATTCATTAATTCAGTCCATAGGACAGAAGTTTAAACATTGACTTTTTCAGATTTTCACATATAGGCTTGATAGGCTGTAAAATCTCTTACTGTCTGATTTACAGTTTTTTTGAAATCACCAGCTTTCCCAGACTTATTAGGTTAAACAGTTATTAGGATATAAAAGTCAATTAGCACTTCAAGTGTATACCATGAAAAGCTATTTCTCCAGTGTGTAAATGTGTTACTTGGAAAAATTGTTAGCCAGTTAGGTATTGTCATTATCCAGGGTGAGAAAACTCTGGATACATCTAAATAATAATGAGAACAACAAAGATTTCTCTTTGGTTTTAACTCCTTTACTTCAGTGTTTGGAAAGGTGTTTGCTTTTCTGAAAAGGAACAGTTATGCAGGGTGAATGTCTTTTTTTTTTTTTTTTTTTCTCCTGTCTGGGAGAGAATTCTCTCCTTAATCCATTGAAAAACAGACACACATGGATTTTCATATCTTGGCAGCTTTTACTTCCACAGCAATCCCTATTCATTCCAGCCTCATTAGAAAGACCTGCAGAAGGTAACAAGCTCTTAATTAATGTTGAGTTAAAAATGGCAAAATAAACTTGCTTTAATTGGGCCAGGATCATAAGAGCCAGAATTTAACTTCCACAGTGATGAGTCACCATCATGAACTAATGCAAGCAGCAACTGTTATCTTGTCACAAATCAGAAGATATACAGAGGTGGGAAAGATTATATGTTAAAAGGTCATGTATCCAGAATCAGAAGAACAAAAAATATTTGCTGTGATTAAAAGAAGGAGCTGCAAAATATTAGGGAAAGTGTAATTCTTGTATGCTTTTTCTTTTTTCCTTTTAAATGAATTTTTATGAGTGTGTTAAAGGAAATGATGATGTTTGTGTATCTCCATGGTTGTTTGCATAAATATCATAACTATAGAATATGTTCTTTTAAATACAAGTACCAAGACAATTAGGTCTAGGTAATTAACAAATTGTTAGGTGTTCTTCAGAATTATATAGTTTTTCTATGATTCATTCTGACATACAAAGCTGCCAGGTGTATTTTACTGACAAGAGAGGATAAGGAAGGCTAAGTGGCAATGTTACTCGAATAATGAAGGATATCTAACTTTGCTGTATGCTTAGCTATTAAAGGTGAATTTCCCTTTTATACAGGGAGCCCTATGGGAGAATGTTCCCTTAGTGCTGAGAGACTGATTAATGAGATTGAATATTCACTGTTGAGAACAGAAGAGTTATAATAATCATCAGGTAAAATGTTAAGAAGATATTTAGAGTTGTATTCTCCACTACCTTCCACTTTGTCTATTAATTTCTATCTGTAGCGCTGTAGATCCACCTCACAAAGCTGTGAGGGGCTGAAGATGGGTAAATACTGGAGTCTTAAATCCAGTCCTCCTAGCCTCCTTCTCACCCAGTAATAGCATGTGTGTGAATGGCTTAAGGACTGCAAAATCATGTTATGAACACCCCATTCATACAGAAGAGAAACTCTAGGGACCACATTTTTCTTCCCTATTTATCAGTGTCAATTTGCAGTACTGATACTTAATTCCATTTTAGGTCCTCAAAACTTACTCTTAGTACAATTAAACAGCATTCTGCCTCTAATTTTTACATACTTTAGATGAAGTTAAAAACCAGTAAAACTGAACTGTGTCTACGGCATGGGATGTTGCAACAAAACAGTTTAACTGCCTTGCAGTGGAGCCAGGGATACTTGCTCTGAACATTGGCCTGACCTTTTGCTTCAACACCACTCTAACTGAAAACCTTGTCCTTTCAGCTAGGAAATCAAAGGCTTCGGAGCACAACATCAGCCACATCACTTTATTGTCTGCTGTCAACCACAGAAAGGGACTTAACATTTTTTACCACTGATAGACTAGTGGCCAAATAGATTTTTTGTTTATTTGAAATACATTGTACACAAAAATGAGAAGTAGTTTAAAAAATACCATAAAAATCTTAACGCATGTAATTTTTGATCATACAAAGATCATAGTTAAGTATAACTAGTCTTCCCTCAACAGTTCAGTAATCTCTATTAAGATATTTCCCCCACCTTTTAACTACATTTGTCATTGGAGATTTCCACCAAATTCCAATAAATTCTGGTAGCCTGTACAGTAAATAGCCATGAAAACACCATGCTTCTTAGCACAAATCCTCAATCCCCTGCTAACACCTTATATTACAACCATCTAATTACTGTGTTCTGCAGTAACCTTGTGGGACTTCCATAGGTAATTAGAACTCCAGAGTGTTTCTGCAATAATCCAGTAAGGACCTCTTAACTAGAAAGGATTATGTGGTACTAATATTTTTGCACTCACTTGTTCTTCACAGTTAATTGTTTCAATTAATATTTGGCAGCAATGAAAAAAAAATCATAAAGGTTCATAAACTGAGACAATTCTCATGAAAGGTTTGAGGCAAATAAATTGTAGTTGTGGTCACCTAAAGATATGGAGTGCTTCAGAAAAAGATAAATTTTAGTACATTAAGTTATTGCAGAAGCAGATTTTTATAATGCTTCTATAAGGGGATATGCCTTAGCTTGTCCCTTCCTCCTTTTTAAGGACATAACATTTGGTCAAATTGTCTTTTTTTTTTCCTTTGAAGTTTTAGCAAGTGGTTGTAGATGAAGAGTACTGTATGAGTAAAAAATCTAGTAAGTGTGCTTTGATACTGTTCTACAGAGTCTTTGATGTCAGAAAAGAGTAGGTAGAGTATTGAGATGTTTCCTTGATTCTGGATGCCTTTCTTTCACTTTAACCTCACCTTTTATCTTTTTTTTTTTTTTTTTTTCCCCCCTTGAGAGTTAAGAATTCCACACACTATGCAGCTAGAGAGGCCCTGCATGTGCTGTGCATGTTGCACACACTGGCAATTATACAACTCCTTTAACCCTTGGATTTATAAACTACTTACTGGTTTTAGTAATGATCCTGATCCTTCATGCCTTTACAGTCAGTGCCAGGCCAGTGGTATTTGTGTAGAGTTATAACAGCATAAAATGTGTGCAAGACAGAGAATGACTCCATTGTTTCTGAAGCACACAGGGCTAGAAAGCAGCCTTAATCCTAAGAGCATGTGTCCCTCCTCCTTGCCCCTTGCTCACCCCACCTTTTGGGCAACTTTCCTCTGCTCTCACTTTGATATTTCTACTCTATCCCCCACTGCTTTGGAGTGGCTCCAGACACCCACATACTCTGATGCCAGGGCAGAAGGGAAGATGAACAGAGAGACTGGGCATATGAGGGGCATGGTGAGGGTAGGCATGGTACTTCCCATTCAGCTATGTGCTTAGCACAGGTTTCCGTTTCACATTGCCCTTTCTAAACTAAACAAGTCTATTGTGAACTAAAAGACGTAGTGCTTTCAAATCTCCACATCTCATCACAGGTACCAATCTATTTCATTACTTAGCTATTGGTAGGGTAATTACTTCACTTTGTTACTTTGCTATCAGTAAGATAATGACTATATTTTATGGTTATCGAACCATACCCTTTTAGTCTTAAAATGACTTATGTTTTTATTCCTTGTTGATTTCTGCTTTCTGTATTGTCTAATTATAATTATTGGTTAACAGTAATATCATGTAAAATAAGGAGATGTCTGGAAGGAGTCACTGGACAAGTTGATTGGAAGGCCATGTCCTTTTCTTGCATTAAAAGGGCAGAAGAATAAATGCCATACCAATTTATCATCATATGCAACCTTTGATTAAGCAATTTTTTACTATATCAGTGTGAGTGGCTTTTGGCTTCAGAGCAGATCACTGAAACGAAGAACTTTAGCACAAAATAAAGAGTAATTTGTTTAGATTATTATTAAATTAAAAAGTCCAGTCTGGAAGTCACCTTAATTAAAAATAAAATTGAGTCCACTAAACCTCTGTGCATTTTCAAATCAGAGCGTGATATTTCCCTAAAATATCATAAATTGCCCCTATTCTGCCAGCTAGTTCTGTTGATTTGCAGCCAAGAATATAAGATAGACTTGATAATAATAGAACGAGTTGTTTCTTAGGATGTCCTAGTCAGTAGAGTCTTTCCTTAATGGTCTTCTATTACTAAGTTATGAATTTAATTTAGTTTAAATTGCAAAGCTCCAAAGAGAATACATGCTAACAGTCTTAAAACTGTAAGAATTACACAGTTATATTTATGCAATTTCTCATTCTTTCTAGAACTTTGAGAAAGTCATATATATTCCCTGTGATGTATCTAAGGTAAAACAAGTACTTGTTGAGTAGGGATGTGCACAAGAGAAATGTGTAGTTTTATCATGAGAATAGACAATCACCATGCAAAGCTCTCAGTGCAGTCTCAGAAAAGTAGTACAAAATGTTTTCAGAGACAAAATACATAATCAAAAGAATCCCTCTGTATGGACAAGCATTTGACTAATGTCCATTCAAATGGCTGTTCTTAACAAGTGGGCTGTGGCTTCTGTCTCTGAACAAAAGAAAATTTACCATTTGCCACAGTGTGGATAAAAATCAGGTTTATTGTTGCCAGCAGCAAAGGCAGCAGAATTTACCTGTTTCAACAGGGTAGGATTTTTACACAACTGTTGTAGATTTTTGCAGCCTAAAGCAAGTAAAGCAAGGACACAGTATTATATTGTTGAATAATTCCTGCAACAGGTGTTGGTTTTTTTTCCTTTTTTTTCTCGTTTCATTTGTAAATTCATTATTTATAGCCTTTGGAGGTATGTTGCTCCCAGAAAATATTTAATAGTACTCTTTTTTTTTTTTTTCCCAAAAAAACTCTTTGAAAGACAAAAAATAAAAATCTGATTCTATGTGTGCCAGGTTTCTAAGAATTATCTAAACCTCCAGGAAATCTTAGCTGAACATGTATGCCATTTCTCTCTACATATAGGCTTATTCTCCTATGACATGTAATTAAAATCTCTGCCCCAAATGAAAAAGCAGTGATTTTTGGCATAGCAAAAATGAGTGTATGGACTGTGCCCACAGCAGGGTTTTTCCTGATTGTGCAGGTTCTCACTTCTTCTCCAGCATTTAATTTTAAGGTCTTCCTTGTCCATCTTCCTCATTTTCTCAGAGCTCTGAGTAAAGAGAGGTGATTTCTTACAATCAGGGGTGGGAGGTTGCTGTTGAATAGACACACACTATTGATCCCTTGCATGGATCAATGGGCATGGATCATGGACAGGGCAACCATATAACCCATGCCAGCTTGGTCACAGACCTGAACAGTAGTCTTCATAGGACCAGAAAATAAGTAGACAAATACCCATTTCTTCCCAGGGAAGGCAAACCTCCCTAGATGTACTGACACTCTGCTGTGAAGAAAGTCTGTAGAGTCTCCATTTTGGAGGCAATCCAATGTTTTTGCAAGGGCTAAATGAACTACTCTCTACATCCAGCTTTTGTGCAATTTGCTGAGCTCAATGGATTCTTTTCTTTTCTCCTTTCCTCCTCATACTTCTTTGTTACTTTTAACAATGTGTAGTAGAAAAATTGGCAGTTACTCAATGAAATCAGTGCTAAGCTTACACTAAAAGGAAGAATTATTTTTTTTTATGAATTTGCACTTCCGAAAAGATGTCACTGTTTTTAAACAAGATGGTGAGACTCTGAGTTAATGCTTTCTGAATAGCTTAAATAAAAGATTGTCCCCTGAGTCTGTAAAACAGAAGCAGTGAGGCACAGTACCTCCTGAAGTTCCCTTTGGTCGGTTTGTCTTTCCACTGCCCTTGGGTCTTTGTTGGGCACAATCTTGTGAACAGTATTCCTCATTACAGCTTAGAAATATCAGTGGAATGGAGTCTCTGACTGGTTTGTTCTTCTTCTTTTTTGTTTGTCTACATCAAAACATAGTTGTCTCATAGTACTTCTTTGATCCATCATTACTTTTCTCAGGGCTTATTCATTTAAGCTTTAGGAGGAAAATGTTTACTTCTTTACCACCAGAAGAAGCCTGCTCCTTGGCTGTAATATACTAAAAGCTATACAAAGCATAAATCATGCAAATAAATTATGCAAAGCATAAATAAAGCAAAGGGACTCACATGTGACATTTGTTCTCCTGAATATTAAATGGACATCATGAAGACCCTGATGAGGAAAAATGAAAAAAATTGTAGGTAAGGTTTTGCTAGTATTGTGTGTTAAAAGGGAGATCTTCAGCAATATGCACCAAGGCCTTTCCTTTTTATTTAGCATTCCACCTGCCTCTGTCTGTGAAGTATGAATGGTTGCATTTTCTTTGCTAGAGTGAATAAGGAATATGATATCCAGTGACTATGATTTTCATTAAACCTATGAAAACCTTTTTTATATAGATATACCAAAGTTTTCCTGTTGTTATTTGTATTACACTACTAATAGTCTAATGAAATCTGTCACTTTAAGACATAATTGATGCTAATCAGGAGGTATTTCCAGGACACCATGATAAATGAGACCAGTTGTCATTTTTTCAGCATATCAATAACCATCTGGGATGAGTTCAGAAAGCCTCCTCAGTCTACTTTTCCTCCTGATATTGTGGAATTAAAACATGACAACCATCCATACACATTATTTTTGGCAAGTTCACTTTATGGCTAATAAAGGCTAGGAAAAGAGATCGCAGTAACAACTCACATCAATGTATTCCCTGGGGGAATTGAGGTTGCAAAATTATTCTTATAACTTTTTTTTTTAGTGTCACCTACCTATTCCTTTTGGAAAAGGTACAGTTCCTTTTGTAAAAGGTACGTGACACTAAAAAAATAGTTATAAGAATAATTTTGCAACCTCAACAGGATGGTGCTCTATCAGATCTGTATAAGTAAAAAGTTATTTCCTTTTGTAAAAAATAGTTGCTATAACAACTTTAAAAAACCCCAATCACGTGACTTATATAGAACATTATTTTTAGAAGTTTCCTTGAACTGAAAATTATTTCTGTGTAGGTAGAATTGTTTTGTCTTCAATCCCTCTGCTTTTCTTTAAAAGACAATTCAGTGTTTTGTTTCCTTCAATAAGCTGATGAAATGAAAGTGTTTAAAAGAATAATAAAAAAATTCCCTAAGCCACAGTCAAAAATAAGCAATCGTATTTTCAAGATAAGAATAATCTCTGTAGTATTTGAAAAGTCTGAGTGTTATGTTTTGTTAAAGTAAATCAAAAATAGTGAATAGTGAAGTCAGGTTGCTGCTCTTAATTATTTCCAAGTGAGGTTACAATGTCACCTTTTTTTGTGTGCTTCAGCAGACAGTAATGAGTATTGAGAACCTCTTCAAGTATTCCAGGAGTTCAGAGTATTGAAGTGTTGAACTCTGGGTTATAGATGAATATGTTGTAATGTTTTTGGTTTAGATTTGAAAAAAATAATATTAATGGCGCACTTCTCAGAAGCAAGATTATCTGCTGTGTGTCCTATGATTGCACTTACTAAGATAATTTACACTTTCTTATATCCTTAAAATGAGCCTAAAAAAGCAAAGGTTGAATTGGATGGATTAGTTTTGTGCAATTATTAGCTTGGTTCTAATTTTAATTTCAGTTTGATTGTGAAGCTCAAATCTTTGATATACTGTTATCAATCTCCATCATAGGAGTTCAGTTGTCAGAGTATTGAATGCTCATGGTCCAGGATTTGTTTCCAACTTCATAATATTTGTGACCTTGCAGTATAACAGGAAATACACCAGAGGTTTATCTTTGATCTTCTGGTATCCATGTGGAAAATTTGGTAGCTGGTTGTCAGAAGGTATATATAAAATCTCAAATAGCTATTACAAAAAGTCAAGTAGTATCTTTATTTTTATGAGGAAACACTGAAAGGGATATTTCAATATACTACTTGACTTTTTGTAATAGCTAACAGTAAACATGTAGATAACTTTGCAGAATTCAGTCTGTTTTTTTGTTTGCTTCTTTTATTGTTGGTTTTGTTGTTTGGGTTTTTTTTTAATGTGTAGTATTTATCTATCAAGTATTTTACTTGCTCAAGGCATCGGTGATACTTTTATCTATTTTGGGCTTCTTCTAAGTGTTCTGGTGTCTTGGCTACTTTTGTTTTCATCTTGTTCTACTATTTGTATTTTATATATTATTTTGCTTTTGTAAAGGAAAAAATAGAATCTGTTTTCTTTGGTTTGATTTTTATTTGCTTCTAAATAGTACATGCCCTAATCTAACAAAACCAATGTTAAAAACATTTAGTAATTTGTCATAGTTAATGTATTTTGTTCTTTTAAAGTGGGAAAAATATTAATCTCTATCTTTGTGGTGTGTCACACCATTGATTTTTCAAAGCAAGCCTCAGTGAAATCAGTTGAGAGTACTACTTATAAATCCAAGCCACTGTGGTTCTTTATTTGTGGGTTTTAGTTTAAGGGGAAGAATGCTGGAAATCTCAGTACAACACTATTGAGGTCTTTAGGAATTTTATTTTTTCAAAGTCCCTTTCCTTTTATGATGCCATCCAAATGTCAGACCAAGATGTTAATCTAGTCATGTAAATCAGCCATGGAAAGTAGATAAATTAAATAAAATGAAGAGCTTACAGCACCATCCAAGCGATTAAATGGATTCTTCACCAACTCTTTTCTCCTCCATATCCCTCTTCCACATTATTCTTATCTGCAGGATTAGATTCCCTGTTAGGTGTTCTGATAAGAGTTTTCCTGCCTTCTGAGACTCTCAGTCCTTAGGGCACAAGGACAAATTACTGAGCCTGTGGATTCATGTGTTATATCACACATTAAATCAAGAAAAGGTTTCATGTTGCAGTAAAGACAGAGCACAGATGAACCTTTGAGAAGCAGGACATAGAATTTCACTCTAAACTCTGTGTCATGTTTAGATATTGAACCGTGTGCTAAAAATACCACTTACTGTCTACAGATCAGACCCTTATCTTTTAAAACAAACCAGACCATAGCTTTGTATAACTAAAAGTATTTCAGGTACCACTTTACTACTTAGCATCACCAGCAGCAGCTATCCAATATCTGAGGTATCAGTGTTTCCCTACTTATCAGAGTTTAAGATAGCTGGTTTTGCACTCAAAACCAAAGGAAGCAATGTGAGGTTTTGTATAAATGTAAGATTTAATCAAAGGATTAGCAGGCCACCAGGATTTTGAACATGGAGGAATGAAAACTAAAAACTTGAATAAAAAAATGAGAAAATGAAAGCAACAGCATTTGAAATATTGGAAGTTCAATTTGGGTAGCTGTTCAGGAAGAATACATAACAAAATCAGTTTGTCCTGGAAATTTCAAAATCTTTATTGACTCAGCTGAAGTATGGTCACCTTTACTTATGAAAGACTTGCTTCTCCACCTGTGTTTAAGACTAAGAAATAGAAAAATGTTTGAAAAGAAATATAAGTAATGTGTTTTTGTACGTCAGTGTTCTGTTTTCCCAATCTAAGTATTTTTTTATCTTTAATTATTGCACAGTTACTGGAAAACACCCCTGCTTGTCTAGACCTAAAGTTCTATATGTTTGCATGCTTGCTTCAAAATAAAAAGGAAATGCAGTTTTAGGGTTCAGAAGATACGGACCAGAATATGGAACATGTGTGTTTTGTCATCTTACGATAAGTCTGAATTTGCCAGAGAGTAGGATGGAAACATGTAGTAGCATCCACAGTTCTAAATGTGTGCCATCATAACTCATCCAGACTGTCATTCAGGGCTTCCTGGCAGCAGGCTGTAATGAAAAATGTCCAAGAAGTTACAGTGGAGGAGCTTCTTCCCAAAATCCTGCAGCAGGCTATAATGGATCATTTCCAAGTGGATTTGAGAATAATATGACTTTTCCTTTTACCCTGATGAGATGTCTCATTATGCTCTGTCTTTTCTAATACATCGGCCATGCTACAAGATTTAATTTATTTATTCTGCAGATGATTTTCATTTCCTTTCATTTACCCTTCAGGCAAGGTACCCTGCTACACAGCAGCCCCTGCTGTTTGGAAGGGACATGAAGGGATGTCTGAAACTTAAGTTTATTTGGAATAAGAGATAAGTCACTTGGTGCAGCTCCAACATGGCATTTCAATGGGACTTTGAATAATGCTTAGAATATCATCTTACTTTTTTTTTTTAATCATTGCCACCCCAGCTTTTAATTAGAAAAATATTTGCATGTGTTATATTCAGACTTTAAAAAATGCACTTCCGCAGGATGTGTTTTCTATGAACAAAATAGTCCTAGCACATATGTATAGCAAATCTTGTTGCATCATATTAGGTTACACTGTGGGGTTTTATGTTTAATTTTGGGGGACTGGACACTGTTCTGGAAAAGTCTCTTAAGGCAGGTCCAATTCATTGCTTTTATATTAAAATTGCTTTAAAAATCCTTAGACAATTACTGAAACAGTTTCTACATACTAACCTTCTTCAAATTGCTGGTTTATTCAAAAGGAATTGCCTCAGACTCCTTCAAGTTTCATTTATTTGTTGATTTTCCATCTTTTATCAAACACCTAACAGTAAGGGTTAATGGCCTGGAAGTGTGCAACATGAGTATATTGGTAGCCATTATTACATATTTGCCTAGCATCTTTAACCACACTGAGGAGTCTAAAGGTCATTTTATTACCTTTATTCACAATAATAATTATTTTCTGATTAGTAGCACTAGTGCAGTTACTAGTACTTGCAGGGAGTAGAGAATTCTTCAGCTAGTTGGGTTTTCCCTTTCCTTTTTAAAGTCACTAATGCTTTGCAGTGCTCCAGATATTGCAAGGTACTGATTTTAGAAAATGATTGACTATTTAATGATGCCCACTTAATTCACTCAGATTCAGTAGCTTTAACATTTTCCATCCCGTTGATGCAATATAATCGTGCTGCAAATGCATCTTTCTATTCATTTTTCACTTTGCCACCATATATGTTAGTTGAAAGAGAGAGGAAGCAGCTCAGCTCCTGGTTACATTCTTTTAAACATATTTATAAACCAGCTTGGTCTATGTCCACTCTGGGACTTGTTCAATGCTTTATGGCAATCACTCATAGAGTCCACAAGCTTCAGCCTTGTCAAAAATTAAAAATATACTCTTCTTGGACAAAAATTACATAATTATCTATTGGCTAGGTTCATTATCTCTTCTAATGTTTCATTATATAAGTAAAATTCTTTTCCCTGGTGGAATGTTTCTGTCCTGAAGATGCTGGTTATTCTCTATCTAATTAACAAAAAGTTGTTCATCTAGTAAAGAAAGAAACAGACATGCTATTCATATTTTCCTTAGTAAACTGTCCAAAATAATTAATGCAAATAGACTTCCAGGGTTGTGAATTTTTATGAGAAGATATTCTCAAAGATGAATTATTTGGTTTAGGATATTTTCCTAGCTAATCCACAGGTTTTTGTGTTGATTCATGTAAATCTGCCCTTGCATTAGTCTGGCAGGGAGGAGAGGTGCCTGCGATTTAAGTTTTTGAACAAATGAGAAGTGAGCAAGTGCCAACAAAACAATGGAAAGCTAGATTAAGGTAAAACTCTTCCGCAAGGCTGTAAGGCATTTTTGATAGAGTTTGCATGTGTAATGGAACATAAATCTGCAGTGCTGGGAATCCTCACAGCAAGAACAGTTTCCTTACATTTGTTTAATATGTGAGTTCCAACTTGTAAGTTTGATCAAAGGAAACTCGGTGCAAACACAAAATAAAGGACTGTGAGAGATTTACAAAAGAGATCACATTTTTCTCCCCTTATAAGCGATCTCTTGGGAGGGGAGGAGGGAAAAAGGAGTGCATTTTTGTGGGATGATGCATTCCATCTTTTCATCCATACAGTTTGTGGAATTGTTCCAGCTTCCCTGGTGTTGCACAAAAGCTCACAGTAATACACTTGTGCGGCTCTGGGGTCTGAGAAGAAAATGAACCCTGCTGATGCCAGCACCCTATCAAGAAACATATCCTGCAAACTCAACATTGCACATTCACTTCACTTCCTTCCTGGCCATTCAGGCGCAAGTGAACTCAAAACAAATGCCATCAGTAGAGTCCAAAGTGTTCTAAAAGGCTTAATATAAATTCCTTGCTTCTGATGCTGTGATTCAGTTGAACTCTGGGAATTTATATCTACTGCCATTTTTTTTTTCTTTCTTACACTACAGATGGGGTACAAGGGTTATTTTCCATTAGCCATTTTATCAGTCCTTTTTTTCTTTCTTTTTTTTTCTTTTTTTTATGCTTGCAGACAGTGATTGTCAGAGTACAGTTATTTTATGTGCTTTGAGTTTTCTTCTTAGTAACCCGGCACAAATCTCTTGGTGTCTTGTAATATCAGCTACTCTAGTAGCACTGTATCTGATATTACAAGACACCTGCCTTTATATTTGAGGGCAGGATCAAGCCCTCCCTTGATGACTGAGGACAGAATCTCTCTGTTTATTCATGATGCTCTGTCTAACTGTGAACAGGAGCTAGAAGTTTAGTCTCTTTTGTGCCACAGGCTATGTACTATATGCTAATCCTACCCTGTCAAACTACTTGAGTACGTTTTTTAGTAACTTGGTAACTTGTTTTGGAAAGTTTACACTTAAAACTTGTGTTCACAACTTACACATGAATCTTCATTCAGAATTGCAAACAGATGGAATATATTTTAACGAATGCAGTATTGCAGTATATCAGCTATTTCATGTGTCATATAGGTGCTTGTGTTGATTACATTTGTTTATGTAAAATTATTTCCATAGGAAGGCCAAAGATATTCATTGAAGGGTGGCTTCACTTCAGAGAGTTTCGCTTCTTAATGTAGGTGCTTTCTGCCATTAACCATGTGAAGAGCAACTTCACATATTTATAAATCAGTTTGAAAATCTTTCACTCATTTAGTGTCCCCTACTGGTGGTTTTTATATAAGAACAGCCAGTTGATGCAGGTTTGTAGTCAATGTGTGTTTGTGTTCTTTTCTTGTTTTCCAGCAAAAAAGAAGAATTATGAGATAATAGGAGAACATGCTTGAAATCTTTACCTATTCCTGAGATAATTAGCTTGAGTAAATTTTTATCACAATGGAAAATGACAGTTTATGGAAATCTTGGCTGAGGTGAGATGGAAAAGTAGTAATTTAGATTGCATCTAAATACAACCACTGTCTTATGGAAGCAGCATCATCATCATTCTTTTTATCTTTCCCTTACCCCCCCCCCCCAGCCTCGTTTGAGAAATTTCACCCCCTTTATCTTGAATTCAGATTCTTCAAAAAACAAAAGGCAATTGATTTTTCTGGTTGGTGCCATTATCAGAGATGCAGGAAATTATCTTTTAGAATGAAGGTAATCAAAACCAACTGTAGTCTTTCTTTTGTAAGTTAAAATAATAAGCGATAAACAGCTGCAATAAGGGAAAAAACCTCATTTCTTTGTTAAAGATAAAGTGAACATTTACCTTTCCTCACTGTAAGTCCCACACTGTGAGCTGTGAGGCCTGGCAGAGAGTTAGCCATCGCTTCTGTTGTCAGATTTGTGGGAGTGTTGCCGAAAACATGGTTCACTGATGTCTCTTTCTGAGAAGTAATTAAGCAGAACTTTTTAAAACTACCAAAAGATTTAATGTGTTGAGCACCGTAATCTGCATCACTGTAGCTGTGCAAGTGTGGGAGATAATCAGAGCTCATGTATCAAAAATCCTTACTCATATAATATTTACATTGCTCTCAATAGTAGTTTTGCCTGTGGGGAATTATTGTGGTAGGACTTCAGGACCTGCATTTCAGTCTATACAGGTATCCAGAAAGTACATATCTTAAAGTGGTTGTTAAATTGAACATAATTGAGTTTTGGGTCCTTTTTGGGCCTAAGATCTTTCCATTCTGGAAACTTATCTTTTCCCCCAGCTGTAATACTCATGGTTGACAGGTGCAGCATGCAGTGGGGTTAGCAGCTCCCAGATCCATCACAAGCACTCCCTCTTCTGTTCTCCAACACAGGATGCAGCCCTTGTTGAGAAGGGTAAGGGACCAGCACGTTGCCTTAGTAAGGGATAGACGGCGAAGATGGAGGACTTTTTTCTTTGCTCCCTTCTCTCTCCCTTTTCCTTTCTTTGACATGAGAAAATAGGCCAACAATTTAGTGGGAACTGAGGCTGGCCAGTCAGCACTGTCAGCTTTGTGTGCTCTGTGGCTGCCCGCCATTTCCCAGACCATTGGCAGTCCCCTCTTACTGTTTTCCCTGGCTGCATAAAGAGAACATTGTGTCTCTTGGAAGCTCTGGCTCATACCCTGCCCTCTGTGTGAGAAAAGGAAATGTTCCCTCTGTTCATGACTTAGCAACGGTTGACAAAAATGATGTCATATCCATGGTAGCAGAAAGACAAAAAGAGAGAGACTGCATTTTTAGACAGATTTTACACAGCACACTGTTCCATGAAGGGCTGCACAAAGAACATGCATTGTAGTGCTCCATTTAGAACTGAATACCAGCCTATTTTTTCAGACTGGAAAGAAATGGGGATTATTTACGACTGTTTGAGGGTCCCATTTAGTAACACTATGACATGGAATATATGGGATTATTTCTCTCTAGGTTTGTATCACTTTATTGCTTGCTACCTCTGTTACATGTGCTAGCATGCTATCCTTTGTTCTCTTCATTTCTACTAAGTATAAATTCATATTAAGCAAAAAAATATTGCAAATTGTGCATGAAATGTTACAGATTATACAATTTCAGAATTTTTCTTTCAAGGTCTCTATTTTAATAATATAGTGTTACTAACATATCAATATGTAATTGAGCACCAAACCATGGGCTTTTCTTGGCCTGTAGTTTTGTTTCTCTTTGTCCAGACATCCAGGATCTGGGGAGCTACAGATCTGTCAGTCTGACCTCAATGCTAGGGAAGGTCATGGAGCAGCTCATCTGCCATAATGTACCATATACATGACAACCAGGGGACCAAACCCAGTCAGCATGGGTCAGTGAAAGTCCGGTTCTGCTTGACAAACCTTCTCCTTCTATGAGAAGATGACCCACCTAGTGGATGAGGGAATGGTGGCTGGGGATGTTGTCTGCCTGGACTTCTGTAAAGCCTTTGACACTGTTTCCCACAGTATCCTCATGAAAAACTGCCCGCCCTAGGCTTGGATAGGCCTGCACTCTGCTGGGTAAAACACCGGCTGGACAGCCAGGTCCAGAGAGCGGTGGTGAACAGAGTTAAATCCAGCTGGAAGTTGGTCACAACTGCTGTTCCTCAGGGTGCAGTATTGGGACCACTTCTGATTAATATCTTTATCAGATTCCTTGATGAGGAGATAAAATGCACCCTAAGTTGTGAATATTCTGATAAATTTATGGTAGTAACACAAGTGCACAAGTAGCACATGGAAAAATAAAGGTTCTCAAAGTATGTTCAGTTTGTTAGTTGGCTGTTCCAATAGCAGACGGACATTTCTCCCTGTCCACATGTCCTTATGAGCCTGAAGCTCCTTCATCTAGCTGCAAATTTGGTATTAGCTAAAAACAGAATAGATAATATCCCACTGTTACAACATAAATCCCTTCTGAAGGATTCTCTGATCAAAAATGTTGAGGGTATGTCTCACAGCTGCCAGATAGCACCTGCTTATCTAGGGAAGGAGCAGAAGCTTTCCTGTGCATTTTCAACTCCTATGAAAGAGTTTGGGTTCCATAAATACTGTGCACAAGGTATTGAAAATGTGGGAGGTTTTTTTAACTTTGGATGAGAAGACTGAAAAGAAACTTAGGATGATTGTGATGTCAAATATGCATTATTTACTGTCAAAATGGAAAGAATAACGTATTTCTAAAATTATAGAATGAATATTCCACAAACTTCTAATTCAATTTTCAGAATTTTATGTTCCTGTGAAAATACAGTTTTACTTGTAAAAGTACTAGTCAAAGTATACTGAAGTGAACTTAGTGGGGCTTGACCTAAATATGATCTTGTGGGTCCCAATATTCTGAAACGTAAGGAGCTCACTTTATCAGAAAGATTGTAAGAAAAACCAGCTCCCTTAATGAGTGATTGAAAAAAGAGCATCTCATATTTTAGCATGAACTTAATGTTTGGAAAGTTGTTTCTTCACAAAGACCATCTTTGTGTGTCTGCATTTCTGTATGAGCATTTTAATCTGAGGAACATCTGCCTCCTCTACTGAAAGGCTGATGCCACTTCTCTGAATCCTACCTTCTGTGCATCCAGGTGGAAATTATCTTTTCCTGAAAGAAACTGGGTCATGGAAGAATCCTGCCACAGCACCTCACATTTACATCCAGGGGGTCTGAACTGGCTGTTGCAGTAAAGCTATATTTTGTAGTCTATGACTTCAATGAACCTAGGTGTAGTGGCAAAACCTGCAGTTGTGGCACAGTGTATTTATTCACTGATCTATTTATCTTCAGCAGCATGTCTGTCCTAGACACCATGTAATAATGAAAAATGCAGCAGTAAAGGAAATAAGTCTTTCCTTCAACAAGGTCGAACATCGTTAAAAAAAACACCAAGGTATTCTTTCATCTTCTGTAAAATCAAATCTTTTGATAACTCATACAGAGTACAATGCTCCCGAGTCTGCAGGGCAGGATATCTGAACCAGCCAGTACACTAGAATGCCATTGAGATGTGCTCACTGTCAGTGATGTAGATTTTTTTTTAGGCTACGTAGCACATGTATATGGGTGCAGTCAAACAATATCAGTCTGGTGTCAGCATGCTATTGTCCTGAGATACTGCCATCTGACCTCTGTTAGACTTCAGCAGTCACAGAATTCTACAGCTGCAGCACTGAACTCTGCTTCACACGAACTTTTGTGTTCTGCCACACAGACCTTCATATTTTTTCTTACCTTCTCTCTTGTCCCTGTATACCACTGCCTTTCTTTTTGTGTTTTCACTCCTTACTGTCAAATACAGCACCAAATATGATGCTTATTGACTTATTCTTCCTTATGGTCTTTTCTCCTATGGTGCCCATTTCTTTTCTGATGCTGTAATAAATTCATTGCTTATTAACATATACATCTCTATTGGTTGCTTGTGATATAAGTAACTTCTTCGACTTAAGCATGATCTCTTCTTTACAGTCTCATTTTGTTTTCATGATAGCTTATTGTAATAAAACTGTGAAGTCTGTGGGACAAGAATCCTTTTTAAAATCTATGGAAATGGTGTAAAGTGCTATGCTTCTTCAAAAATATTTGTCAGTAATCTAGCGTGCTAGGGTCTGTCGGAGAACGTAGTGTACATGCTGTCCTTTTGACCATAATGATTTTCCCATTCCAGATTTGTTGCAGAAGTTCTCCACAGTGTAATGAAGGGCCATGTTAGTAGCATGAAAATGCATGCTTGCATGAATGTCAGCAATTCATACTGAGTCCTCTTTTTTGTTGTTTAATATCTCTCTGATATAAATATTCAGAGCAATGCTGATAGTGGTCAATTGACCATCTTACTTGGCAGCAAGTTGTCACCTTCACTAGGGATGCCGAGAAAGATAATGCTTGAAAAGAATACACCATGCATTTACTTTCAAGAGTGGTCCCTGAAGCTTTAAATTCAGGAGAAAGGAAGCCAGCTTACCTTGATTATTAACCTCCATTTACTTCTGAATTATTTTTTTCCAAGGAGAGGTACAGTGTTTTAGCTTCAGGTGTATCTGTCATTTCAGTTATTGATACACTGTTTAGTTTGGCTTCATAGTGATAGAACTTTAAATGACTTCAGTAATTTTTCTCTTTGCTTGTTTGATGGAACCAAGGCTCTACTTGTTGCCAAGCATATCAAAATGCCATTGCATGTAGCTCTGAGCTTAGTTAAACCTGCTGTTAAGCAATTTATTTCCTTGTGATTTGCTTGCTGTGTCCAGGACCTTTCAGTAATTTTTCAGAAAGTTCACAAAATTAACAGAATTCCCTCATTTGCGGAACACCCAATGCTTCACGCTTGGAATTTCAGTATTGGCTGAAGTATTTGTTTGAAAGAATGTATTACCAATGCATTTTAGATTGCTGCTATTGCTTCCTCCAAATCAGGCCAAGGTTTCAAAACTGAGCTTGCCAGTATCTTTGGCACTCTGTTGTCCTGGCACCTGATGCCTGCACTGCTAAGTACTTGATACCTTGGCTGCACTTTTAATATCTATCAAATATCTGAACTGGTCATATCAAAACAACAAATTAATGCTTTGTGGCAGTTATTCTGATAAAATGAATATTAGCATTTAGTGCAATCATTGAATGACAAATATTGTTAAAACAGCTGTGATTTATACTGTTGCAATCAGGTAGAGAATCTAGCTATAGCACAAAGCCTCGCACCATCTATGAGAATGTAAATTTAATTGAAGCCCATCAAATGTCTAATTTTTGTTTATGTTTGTGATTGATACACTATGACATTAAAGCAAGCAAATGTAGAATTGCTCATGGGAGCAGTACTAGTTTCTGCCTGGAGTCAGTTCTTAAGGTGGTTTCATGAAAAGAAGAAACTGCTCTGGGAGACAGCAGTTGCTATTTTTAAGAAGTAAATGTTTTCAGCCTTGGCATTCAGACACTCAGCTCTGTGGGAAGCCAAATTCTGTAAATTTAATATCTGGAATAAGAGAAAGACTCAAGGAGTGTTGCCAGGTGTGTTCAGCTGGCATGGCTCTGAAGTCCTTGGATGAGCTTGATATTGCATGAGTACATGTTCTGTTTTATTGTATCCAGAAATGAAAAGCTATTTGTCATGCTTTACACCCAGCCAGCAACTAAGCACCACACAGCCTTTTGTTCACTCATCTCTGCCTGCTGGGGGGTGGGGAATGAGAATTGGAAGGGTAAAAGGCAGAAAACTCATGGGTTGAGATAAGAACAGCTTAATAATGGAAATAAAATAGTAATAGTAATAATAATACATTGTAATGAAAAGGAAATTAATGAAGAGAGAGGAATTAAAGCCAAGAATGATAAGGTATATAAATTAAAGCTGTTGCTCAGCACCAAATGACTGATGCCCAGCCAGTCCCTGAGCAGCAGCCTCCCCAGCCAGCCTTTCTCCATTGCTTTATATGCTGAGCATCATGTCATATGGCATGAAATAACCTTTGGTCAGATGTCCTGACTGTCTCCCCTCCCAACTTTTTGTACAACCCCAGCCTACTCACTGGTGGGTTGGGCGAGATGCAGAAAGGGTAAACACTGCTCAACCATAACTAAAACATCCCCATATTATCAACACAATTTCCACCACAATTCCAAAACATAGAGACATACCATATACTGTGAAGAAAATTAACTCAGAAAATTAACTGTTCCACCAAAATCCAACACACTGTTTTAAGCAATGCCTACATTCCTGCTGAAATGTTCAGACAGCGCTTAGCTGTCACTCTGGTTTTGCAACTGTTCTTCTGTGCAAATTATTCTAGAATACATAGATAAAATGTTATGTGACATCAATGTGTGCTCTTATAAGGAGTGTTTTAAGAGAGATTCCTCCTAAACTGTCTAGTTGATGATACTTAGTACACTTGGCTGAGTAAAATAATGCATTTTATACAAATGTGAAAACTGGCCTTTGTTTTCTTGAACAGGACAGTACATTACACTTCAGGATCCTCTGCAGCTCTCTGTTTTTACACATTTGGCTACAGCCTTGTTTCTGCTTGCCAGTCACTCCATGTAGAAGAGGTTTTGTTTTCCTTCACAGTTCTTTTGTGCTCATAGTTCTTCTGTTTCAGTTTATGATGTATTAGGTGCAGGTTGTATGCATGTTGTGGATGTATATTTAATGTAGTTTTGTATTTGTATTCCCCACATGATCAGTAGAGGCTTGGCAGTGCTGTGACTGCTGTTCTACAACACAATATGCTGCTATCCATTTTAACATGTTTTGGCCTATATTCCTTATTCCTGGGGCAGGCTGAGTAGGTTATGGGATTCCTATGATAAATGTGAATACTTGCATGTACTTCACAGTGATCTGCAGACATTCACTGCTGTGGATTCATGCCTATATCAAGGATACAGGATTACCTTTTTATCTTATAAAGGTTGGATCCTTGTGATCCTCCATGGGTTCTTAACATATTCCATTATCTCTACCACACTGTATGTGGAATCACATATTTGAAAATGTTTCTTGTGACTACATTTGTTGGAGAAAGGTCAAAAAAGAAGGAAGATTTTATGGAATGAGATGTCCATGAATGCAGATTCCTTCATGTGGAAGAAAAATTCAAGTGATTCATTCCCTATTAATTAATGTAAAGATACCTCCACCTTCCTTTATGAAAGTAGTCCCACCTATAGGAAGTGAAATGAGTGAAAATATACTACATGTATGCAATAAATATGTTGCTATAGCTTTATCTATAATCAATCAGTGGATATCATACTATTTACTAAAATTGAATATGCTTAAAATTAGAGCCTGAAAATATCTGTCTTCAGAAGTGAAGGGTTAGATAAACTGATGGATCAGTAGAGCAATTCTGCAGTTTAACTTGTTAGATCCCTGTATCACTGTTAGTAAACAAGAGTGTAAAAGAAGAAGCTGAATGCAAATTGTCATTCTTAGGTTCTTCAGTTTATTTATATGCTCGAGTCTATACATATCTAGGATACATAAATGGATTTATTATTTTATTATGCTACAGAAGCTCAGATGTTCAGGCAAGAATAAACTAGACTCTAGCTAATTGCCATCATGATTTTACAGAACTTACTTTTAAAGGGGTTTTTTTCCTACTTCTGTCTTTCCTCATAGCCTTCAGAAATAATTCTGCCAAAAATGCCAGATTTGGTGCAATTCACATCTGCGTTGTGGCTTAACAAAAATTGCTACGTTCTTTCACAGCATTTGAAGTAACAGTAGGGTAAATACCTACTTTTTAGCTTTGAACTTCACAGAAATAGTGACTTGTGTTCCTTCATCCCAGACAAACACTTGAATAACAAATATGAGGAAGCTTTAAGTAGCTTCTTAGTAGACATGATAGAGTGAGAACTAAATAAGCCACAGGTGTTGGCTTATTCTTGCCTAATTATAGGTAATAGGAAATAGTGTATTTTTGCAGGTGTATTTTCTATTTTGTGTACATGTGTGGCTTCCATTACTGCTTTCAAAATACACTTATAAAGAAATATTAATATGTCTACTTCACTCATGGGGAA
Organism: Ceyx melanurus; assembly: GCA_024611195.1. Lineage (NCBI taxonomy): Eukaryota > Metazoa > Chordata > Aves > Coraciiformes > Alcedinidae > Ceyx > Ceyx melanurus. The sequence continues at coordinate 121,924 of JANHGL010017454.1, forward strand.
CTGAAGCATTGAGTCTCTGGCTTGCTCAAGGTCACATAGGAAGCTTACAGCTGAGTAGATGTCCTAAGGAGTATTTTTATAATTCCCATATTTGAAATCACCATTTTATGGCCCCTGAATTATTCATTTCCCATTGGAAATAATTACCACAGAGAACTTATGCATTTCCAAGGATGCTGCCTGGTATAATACAAGTATGTCATTGTACTGCTATTATGAGGCTTATATAAGGCTTTCTTTAAAACCAGGTGACCCTATTTCATTTGTTAAATTTATGTATGCATTATGCACTGGCCTTTGTTATTGCTGGGTATTGTGTGTATAAACACTTTGTGTATACTCACACACAAAAAAAGAAATAATGAATGTGTATGTCTCATCAAAGAGAGATAAAGCATAGCCAGACTTGCAGAAAAATGCCTTAAGTGGGAAATTGCAATGTTTCAACAGCAGCAGCCCAAACACACAGGATTGCAAGGTTAAGTTTCTGTTTTAGAGTTTGTCTCTAACACTAAAACTGAAAACTCTGCTGTTACATGTTCATAGTAATAGATGAAAACACAGTTCTATTATCGAGTGAACAACAAGTTTACCACACAAATTACTAGTCAGTGTTTCTCTGATGTATCAGGTAACAAAGAGTGTGGAAACATGTTTTCTAAGCTTTTTGATCTACTGATTTATTTATTTTTTCTTACACAAGTAAAGATTTAAGTTGAATTATACAACTAACTATGCCTCATTTACAGTGCACTCAATTTCAATTTGGAAAGGGTTAAAGGGTTAGCAAAATTATTTAATATGTGTAACACATTTGCTATCCTCTCTTACTCAGTCTTCTAATACAAGTGAGAAAGTGCTGCATGGGCAATTATTTCTGTCCATGTGGTGTGCTGTAATGATCCTCTGTGTTCCAGACCAAGAGGTGTTGCACATCAGCACAACACAGAGCATGGTGAGAATAGAGAGTGAATTCATGACTACACAACAAAATATAAAAATGTCAGGATTGAAAATGAATGTCATAGCTAAGACTGTGACCAGGGAGAATGCATGGACTTGGGTATATGAAATTCAAAGGATATATAAAAGGCTAGAGGACAAAAGTGCTCTCCAGAAAGGTATGATTGAGGCATCAGAGATCTTTCCTGCCTTTACTACTAATGCTTCAGCAGTGTTATTCTTAGCAGTGAATTTTTGTTAATGAGGTTGCTACTGTTCAAAGTTGAGAACAGCATTTTATCTGTTGCACAGAATATGTGAAAATAACAATTAATTTGTAGTGCATTGGTTAGCCACCCATATGTCCATACATATGCCTGAATGAGACTGTGGATTTAGGAAAGTGTACACACCTCTGTTCCTACCTGGGGGAAAAAAAAATAATTCCATGAACTCCTAGGGATTCACTTACTCTCATTTACCAGTGCAGAACTGGACTTTGCTGGCTTTGTCACAGCGTGCTGTTATCTGGCAGCAGCTGTAACAGCAGCAAGCTATTTCAAACCAGCTGTCATTGTGTGCCCGAAGACTCTGCTGACTTCCTGAACCCCTACTGCCTTCAGCTGCACAGGAGATAGCAAAGCTTGCTGATGGTTGTGCACCTTTTCAACAGACTTGATTGTCTGTGTGGCTTAATAATTCAGTGGAAGTTAGCAGTAGAGATAAAATATAGTAAAATTTTTAAAATTTGGGGTTTGCCCTTTGTTCTGTGAATTACAGTGCATCACCTGAGCTATCATTAGTGCCCTCTCTGTGCTTTTAGCCCAGAGCTGTGAAGACACTGTGCTTAACCTTTTCAAGTGTGTGCAGCACTGCTCTGCCAAGACTGGGTGGGCAGACAGATAATCACAGCTCAGCTCTCACAGCAGGTGGTAGCGTGTCTAGATGTACTAACTCTGTGATCTATATGAAGTCTTGTACAGAAAAGGACATTTACAGTGTCAACTAGTAAATAAATATGGAAATAAAAGAGGTTGTGAAAGATTTGGGGTCATCTTTCATTTCAGGCTAGTCTGCAGGTGCTCACGTTGTAACACGTGCTGTTCTGGTTCCCCGTTCAGGAAATCTGATGTAAACTGAAAGAGGTGTGACACATCGTGAGGGTAAGAGTAGGAAAGAAGCCAAAAGAATTTGGACCCTTTAACCTAGAAGGATGAAAATCTGAGAGGGGTTGTAACTGCTGCCTAGTACTATTGCAGGGATGATAAATATTAGAGCATGATAAGGGCTTAAGAGCTTTGTTCACATAAAAACAAATGGGTATACACTGTCAAGAGATAAATTTAGGATGGAAGATAAAACTTTTCTAACTATTGAAAGCTGCTAGAACAAGTTTTGTGGATGTTATCAGTTTCATGATAGAGCATAATAATTTTCAGATGGAAATGATAAGAAGCACCTGCTTATAGAAGTAAGTATCCATACTTGATGACTTAGGACATGAATTTTTGTGATGTGGATTAACTTTTGGGTTTATTTATATTTATTTTTTTCTAATGTCTGCTTTTTCCCTGAAGTCAAAGAAGGGAAAAGCAATAGAGACAAGAATGTATGGAATAAAATCCTGAGATTTATTAATTCTCTTTCAGAAGAATCATATCAATAGGTTCTCCTATATGTTTGTTTGGGATTTGTTTAGTAGAGGTTATTTTTAAAGCTTTGTTATTGTTGTTAAATAAGGTTCCTCCTTTAATAATAATAAAAAACTCACTACAGTATCAAAGCATAAATAAAATGTGTTATACTGAACATATGCACAGACATTTACCAAATGAATGCAACATTCATTTTTATATTGATCAATATAAAGATATATTTGCATTTGATCAAGTTAATGATATTTTCTCAGTTAAATATAGTCATGAAGATATAGTAAAAAAATTTGGTCCAAGAGCTATTTTTAATAGGGGAGAATCAAATTATTATATTTTGTTCCTAGTATAAAACAGACCAAATTCTCCTTTCATTTACACTCATACGACCACACTGAATTAGTAACAAAACAGAGTAATATTTAGAGTGGTGTTGAGGGACTTCATTGCATAAATCCCATTAATGTTAACTCCTAAGTACAGTGCTGAAAATGTACCCTTAAGTGTCTGGGCAGAGCAGCAATTCTTATAAAAACTTATAAACCAATTTAGTTTTTAAGTAGTGGTCTAACAGTGCAAATGCAAAGTTATTAAATATTAATGCTTTAAGAAATCAATCTCAGGCTTTTCATCTAGCAAATAATTGTTGCTAATACAACTTACATTGATTTAGGAATACTCTCCCTGTTATTTCAGGGGTTTACTTTTTTTTTTCTAACTAACCTTATCTTTTCTGTTGATTTTACTTTTTTTTTTCCAAAAGTAATGAAGAAAAACCATTCTAAGTACGGCAGAAAAGTTAAGAAAAATCTTCCAAAAATGACACCTCTAATTTGTTTATTGCTTTTAAGATATATTAAGAATAAATTTTTGCAAAGGGTTTTTTCTTAATTCTTAATAAATTTTTCTTAACTTCTTAATAAACTTTATCGATGCTGAATTGGATTCATCCCTAGCATATAATACTTTAAAAATTATATTAATGCCATTCAGTCACACATAAAATCTAGTAGTTTTCAGTTTCCTATTCACAGCTGTGTCCCAGCACCCTGATTCCAATGGATCACAGTTCATGATATTTTTGCAGAAAGTCATATCCCTCAAAGGAGTCAGGCATTTACATGTTTTCACATGGAATATTTAATTTAAGAGGAATTGTATGGAAGCTGTGTACACGTTTGGGAGTGAAGTTGACTAACGACATGCTATTTTGTGCAGTATATGGCAGAAAACATGGACAGTATTATCAAGTGAAGCCCTCCTTTGTTTTCCCATTCTTCCTGATTGAAAGAAAATAAGAGATAAAATATATGGGTAACTTTAAGAAATGAGTGTAACTGATGGAAACTTAAGTAAGAAATGTTTCTAAATTCAGCAAGCATTTATCCCCTCATGGTATTGAATGGTGTGGTAGTTTAGCTCATGGGAATAAATCTCTTTCTCTGTACAAGGAAAATGACATGATGGCTCTATCTTATTTTAGCAGCACTGTTAGGCATAGTCACACTTATTTCTCTCATTTGATAAGTTCTGCACCTGTCCCTTTACTCTCCTTTTTAATGTCTTCATGTCATTGCCAAAATACTAACTTTATGCAGTACTGCTCTTGTAATCCTCTAACTTTCCATGGAGAAATATTAAAAGATGCTGGCAATCTATCACTGTGATTTTATCCTTTCAAAAAGTAAACTGCATAATTTGTGGAAACAGTATTTACCTGCCAAGGACTCTTTATTGATCCCACTCAGTGCTTGCTACCTTTGGCACGCGTGGTAATCTTGCAGACTAAAATAGCACTCCTGAAGCACTTCCACTCTCTTTATAACCCCCTAAGTTGTACTTGCACAAAAGCAAAACCACTGCCTGTTAATCATGTTGCTCCTTAGTATGCTTCTCAGCTGACAGGCAGGCGTTTATCAAAAGTTTCTCTGAACTTTATTGGTTTTAAAGAAACAGAAATTTTGCTTATCCAGATGTTCCTTTCTAGTTATTCTAGTTACATATTGTAAAGTGGGTTTTAGATGGTCTAACATAGATCAGTAATATTTTAAAACTTAGAAATGCCCCGAGTTAAAAATAAATTTATACTGCTTGAGATTAAAAGCAGCAGATTATTTTTTCCTGGAGAGCATTTTATGTTAGTTCATGCTGTGTAGAAGCTTCCAGCCTTGCTTGTTCACTGATCACTTATGGGTGAGATGTCTGCCATAACAAATTTTTTTTCTTCTAGAAAACCCTCTAATTTTTCATAATATATACACAAACACACAAAAATAATGTGGGATAAATGATTGAGGAGAAAAAAAGCCCTTAACATTCTATATCTTTAGAATCTTAACTGTTCTGGTGTCTGGGCTCAGTGTTACTCTACAGGCCAACTTGACATTTCTTGATTTAAGCAGAAGGATAAATCTTACTTCTTTAGTACTCTCTTTACTCTCTCTCTCTACTACCATCTCAAAGCTTAGGCCATGCTTTTGTTGTCAGTGAAGTTCTCGTTTTCTCACGTTTTCCTCCCCATTTCTCCTTTTTATCCTTATTATTAACACATAAGCTATATTCTTCTCCACATAATACCTTAGAAGTAAACTGCATTTTCCTGTTCCTTTCTGATCCATCCCATTAATTTCTCAATTCTTTCTCACAAGTACTTACTAGCCCCAGTTGGACAAGGCATACTATATTGCTTTGTACCAAAGAGTTCCTGCAAAGATACTTAGATGCTTAACAAGACAAAAATACTGGTATGATAAATCACAAACAAGGCTTTTTTTCTAGCTTACCATTTACAGTAAATAGTATTTCATTTTATATTTTAAAATATACATTTTGTTTCTATAAATGTCTGTGACTCTCAAAGAAACCCCCATGCATACATATTGGCCAAATTCTAGTGAGTTTAGCTGCTTAGATTATTTCAGACATGAAACTGTAATCATGGTGTCTACCCCAGGAACCAGGTTTCTAACCAAGATGGTTTAGTGGATTTTATTGGAGTTGATATAGTTATCCTTATCGTTGTAGATAGCATTATGATTTGAACAGTAAAAAATAAGGGTGTGGGGCAGAGACCAAACTTTGCAAGCACATAGACCCTGCAATAGAAAACTGATTTTCAGTTTGAAAACAAGAGACACTCTGCTATTGTCCTTGGCTGATATTTAATTAAAGTGTCTAAGATATTTAAATTAAAATTCCTAGTCAATTTAAAGGTCATGTGAAATTGAGGGTTTTATAGATAATGGACTACTGAAATAGATTTTAAAGTAATTGTTACTGGTGTAACTGATTAGAGAAGAAAAGAATGATGTATGCTGAATCTACCATTCAGACATACAGATGTTTGGACTCTAGGTTTCAGAGGAATGTAAAGGTGTAGACTGAATAGTGCCAAGTATCTCAAAAGAGTCTTTTTCTGTAACAAAATTCTTGGCAGCTCTCTGTCTTCAGCTTCTATGTAAATGCCAAGTAAATTGTGAAAGCAAGTTAAAATTCAGTAGAGTGCCCAGGATAAAATCCCTGCTTTCCAGTATTCCTGATACCAAGCTGCTTGGTATCTCTGTGGCTTACTGTACACAAAAGCAATTATTTTACTGAAACCACAAATCCTGCTCAAGTTGGTCTTTATGAAAGAAATCAGACCTGGCCTCTATGGGGAGAGTTTTGTACAATGTAGAACAAGCTCTCCCTACCTACTCTTATTAGCTCTTAGTCTTTTCCACTCCCCAAAGAAAATCCCAATCACTCTTTATCATGATAAATCCATGTGAAACATTATCAGTGGAATCTCTACTAATAATTGTTAAATGTTCTATCTATTAATTCTGAATTATCTGGTTTCTAGGAGATCATAGTTTGCTTCTTCTTTTTTTTTTTTTTCCCTTGAATGGTGGGATTTTTAAAGCTCTCTGCATGTTTAAGGTATGTGGCCATCACTGCCTGTTAATAGGAATTGTATATCTAGTGCCTTAAGGCACCTCATAAACTTATTCAGAAGGGGCTTCCACCATTCCTCTGAGAAGCTGAAACTCTTTTATCTAGAAAACCAATTTAATTCTGACTAAGAGGATGGACTTATAGATTCTGGATCTTATTCATATACACATTTGCTTCTGAAATATCTAGCCAGCAATGACGAGAAAAGAAAGAACTGGGAAAGAAATGAAAATGAAACTTGAAGCTATCTGTTTAAAGTTATCAGAGCAATTGAAAAATCAGTCAGTGGCTGTTTTCCCAGATGCAATTGCTCATCAAGGCTCCAGGCCAATGAAAAGGGAGCTCTATGGAATTTGGTTAATCAAGTTATATTTGATCTCTTACAAAACCCTTGTAATAACCCTTTGGAGAACGCTTTCTCAGTAGTTCCTTTGTAGTTGGAGGCATATGTGGTACCTTCCAAAAGTAATTCAGAAGCAGCTCCACTGAAACTAGCATTACTGAACAATACATTCAAATGCATGCACATAAAAGGGGAGATCTGGGCCTAATTTTACATTCATTCAGAAATACCTAACTCTCAAATAATTTTATTAGGTTTACTTCTGCTCTAAAACCAGTAGAATGCAATTCCAATTTACTGAAACAGGAATCTGATGCTTAGTTTTCAGTTTAAGCTGAAAAAAAATTTTATTTTCTTCAGTTTCTTTGTAGCTGTGACCTGGTCAAAGTTCGTTTGAAAAGGTTTGAGAGCCTTAGGACACTTCTCATTGAACTTGCTATCAGATATAAAAACTGAGTATCAGGTGAAGTTCTCTTTCATTGAGGTTTCCTTGGAAGCATTTCCTCAGTACTTCACACAGTAGATTTTACAGAGTTCTCAAAAGAAAGAGGGATTTCTGAGTCTTCCTCTAGAATATCAGATTTTCATTGCAGCAGCATGGGAATTGCTGGAGTAGACTAGAAGAAGAAAAGATGCTTAAACTTGATCAGAGAGGTTGAAGAGAACTGTTGAATCCTGTAAGTACACTGTCCAGAGGCTCAGTGAAAATTTATAAAGGCCTTATTTTTGATTATTTGAATATACATTGTGACATTTTGATTTTGTCTAAGTGACAAAAAGAAACATTGGTTTCAGGGATGTAGGGCAAACAAATATCTACAACAGGCTTCATATTTCTAAGTATTTGGTTTCTTAAGAGAAGCAGATTTAATGGGGTATTTTAAAGGCCTTTTTGTACACTAGGTGATGCTCTGGACTTAGTCATCAGACAACAAATTGTTCTTTGTGCTTCTGCTTTCAGCAGAAACAAGGGTTTTAATATGTGCATTCTATGACACTGCTGGCTCTCCACTTGTCCAAGGAAACTGGTGGTGGCAGCTAACATAGCTTTAGTTCATCACTGCCTAATGAGGTAATGCTTACGAGTCACAAAGCTGCCAGCTCCCTCAATATGCAGGTCTTGTGCTGTGCCAGGTGCAGAATTACTGATAGAGTTGCCTCGTTCCAAAGTTTGTGTTTTTGTGTTATGATTCATTTACATGGAGTCAGTAGGGAGTTTGTAGCCTATGTGGTACTGAGCCAAGTACTGAAAATATGGAGTTGGTGCAGCGCCCAATATAATATCATTGCACTCTGAATATTGAATGAAACAATGGTATTGCAGTGCAGTGTTTACTGTGGTTTTCACTGCTTCTAAATATATTTTGTCTGCAACTAAAAATAACATTTTCTCTATCAAGCTTGGCAATTCAACAGTTAGCCTACAGTATGAAAATTGGTTGGGTTGGATGCCTCTTCCCTTATTGTTGCTGCTGTTCTGAACTTCCCCATCACATTTTCTTCTTGTCCCTTTCACAATATTCTTATAGACTTTTCTGATCCTCATGTTTTTTCTACCTATGAAAATTCACTGTCATGACATTCATACATAATACTGCAAGAAAAATTCAGTGTCTTACAGAATTCTTTTTTGTTCTATGTTATTTGAAGACTAATATGAAAACACTTGTGTGAGAATGTTAAAACTCCAACAGTTCTCCTTCCTTCCCCATTAAGATACTCTGATTTTGCAGATATTTTTTTCTATGGACACATAAGTAATCTTATGACAAAAATTGAGTTTGAAACAACTGGTGTAAACATCTTTTTTTTTTTTTTGATCTTTGGCTAACACAATTGTAGACTTGTGGCAAGGTTTTATTATATAATTCTGAGAACAAATAATGAACATAAGGTAGTTCATTCATCCTTGAACTGCGCTTCAATAGTGGGTTAAGAACTAAAATCTAATAAAGATAGTAGAATTTGAATAAGTTGGTCATGGAGCAATACAAAATTCATATGAGTTGCTTTTGGATTACAGGATTACACTTTGCAAGGTTTTTTTATGTCCTTAAGTGCATCTTATAATAGCAAGTTCAATTTAATAGACACCTGGTAAAAGAAGAATATTTGAATGCATAAACTGAGTTTGTGCTTTTTATGGGCTGAAGGAACTATTACAATTAAAACATTATAGAGTTTGCATGTGCAATTAGCCACTGGTTCCACATGCACATTTCTTTTCACAGTGTATTTTGAAATGAACAGGATAAATCCTTTTCTATAAGGTAAATTGAGCACACAAATATTATTTCTTTTACAATGCAATAAGAAACAAAGAGCTCATTTACTTGCTTAATGTTAATTGGTTATGTTAACCACATTCATGAATGCATATTTTAGCTTTGCTACATGTTCCTATAATTCTTTATATTACTGTGAAATGTATAGTATATAGTCCTAGACAAAGGATCTTATCACCCTGCCTTGCAATATAACAATAAATAATGTTGGGCTGAGTTTTAAAAATAGCTTCCTAATGCCACAGCTCCAAGTCAGTCATGGAGTACAGAGACAGACTTTTTCAAAAGAGCTCAGCACCCAGCAGTTCCCAGTGAGCAGGGAGAGATGATGAGTAGCAAGCAGTTTTGAAACTCCAGGCTCTTCTTCATGTCAATTGAATTTAACTGTGTTTGCCAGATCTATCTAAAAATTCTATGCTGTTATCTGTACAAAGCCTCTTCTTCCTAGAAATACAGCATTCCAAGCATTACAGGTGTAAAATAACCTTAGTCTTTCCTGTTTGAAGAAGTAGCTTACTAGTATAAGGGATGGGGCTGGAGGATATGAAATAACTATAGTATACCTACCACAGAAAGTGGAAGAAAGCAAATTATTTTACCAGAGCAGCTTCCTGTTCTGTTTAGCTTTTGCAGGTGTATGCCAGATCTGTTCTTAAAAGAAGTTTTAATTGTGGAAATGTCCTTCATTCTAAATAATCTGTATTGCTTTTTTTTTACAGATATACATAATTTAGGTCAGTGCTTGTACTCTACTTTTCAAAACCTTGCAACAAGGCTATAGGTTAGTGAAGTTAGATATTTATCTTGTAAATCTTGCATTAGAAAACAATGTCAGAAAATCTCAAGGTTAAAGACTTGTACCCATTAACAAAAAAATGAAGAGTAATGACTATGGAATCTCAATTCCCTACATCTGTCAGTCAATGTGTTTAAGCTCTCAACAAGAACTGTATTCTGCAATAAAAGAAATTAGTCTATTTACAGTCAGTGGCTGGCTTCTTCACCGAGTTGGCAGCTGTGAGGGTTGGAGGCATTTTCTTGGCTAATAAAAGATGAAGAATACCTTCAGGAAGCATAATGAATCCAGCTCTTATGATCCAGCAAAGTGAAATTTTGTAATCTGTGCCTGAAATTCTGGCTTTAAAATGACTGCTCTGTTTTATGCTGAAAAATGAAGGGAATGCTTAGTCACATTAGAATTTGGCAAAAACTGAGCTGGAAAGAGGCTTTCCTTTTCAACTAAGGCCCAGAACTCTGATTTTTGTCCTTCTTCTTCCTTTGCTTTCTAAGACTAAGACACAGTAACATGAGGAGCCTTTATTGCAGTTACTGTTCAGTCTGTATCTTTGCTAAGGTGGCAGAAATGAGTAGTTTCTGCCCTTGCTGTTTATAGACTGCCATCAAATTCATTAAGAAAGCACTGAAAAAGTGCTAAAGAAAAGGGAGAAACATCCTGATTTACTAGAGGTGACAGCAATTCCATTGTATGTGAAATAAGAAATAATTTATGAAACAAGAGCTTGAGTTAAAGGAAACAATTTTGTCCTCGCATTGTGTAGCTACTTTTCAAAAGTGACAAGAGCTTTCTTCTCAAAACTGTGGTTGAAATAATTTTACCCTCTTGCACTCTGCTTTTAATTAATTACTTTTTGTTAATATTATTCAGTAGAATGTACTTGCTACTGAAAGAATAGTACTGAATTTAATTAAGTCAAGCTCCAAAGAAAGTACACTTCTCTTTCATGAAGGATTGCAGCAAACTCCATTCAAAAGTACAAATTCTTTTCAAGAAACTGGAAGATGAGTAATTTGTGAAGTTTAATTGCTCAACAGTTTAGCTGTGAACTAGTTCAAAAGGAGGGCAAATAGGGGGGTATTTTATTTAACTGAGTTCATGTTTTAGCTGTTTTACCTGTCAATGATCACTTAGGTGCTACATAACCAGAAAAAAATCAGAGGAAGAAGTAAAATGAACAGTGTTCAGAATGCTAAACCATGCGTGGCAGAAGTTTTGAGCACTAGAGTAAAAATGGGAATGGTTTATTGAATGGAATATTTTTATAATCTCCATGAATTCCATATTTTTTGTTCCCACATGTAAGAAAATCTTCAACTTTGTTAGTAAATGACAAAAGGAAAAACAATAATTAAGCCAGATAGTAAACAGCCTGTTTGGAATATTATATATTATAATTTAATATATCCAAGTAATCAGTTCATATTCAGTAATTTTGAGGAAATAAGAATTAGTATGGCAATTAACCAAAAAGTAACAAAAAATGTTAAGATTATTATTTTCTTGTGATATATTTGCTAAGGGAGGCTACCTCTTTGCAGTGGAAAAAAAAAAAGTGTAGCTTTTTTAGCTTTGTATCTAAATATACCTGGAGTCCTAGCTATACTTACTGCTATTTAAATTGTGCTATTACTCTTGAAGCAAGCAATTTTTTATTTTTTTTTTCTGGACAGAAAGAATCCCTAAAACATTGACTTCATACCTGCAAAGCACAATTAGTCTTTTTTTTTTTTTCTTTATTAAATAGGAATGAAGAAAAAAACAGCTCAGTTTCAATAGTGTATTGCAGTTTCTTTAAGTTATGTAGAAATTATTCTACCCACCCTTATCTGAAGACTGAGAAGCACTGAGGATACTTTTTATTATTGTTATTATAAAAATTGTGGTTTTTAAGAGTTTTGTAATTGAGTCTAATATATTAATTGTATATATTGCCAGGCACGACACCAGCTACAGTATAAACTTCACTGCAGGATGTTTAACAACCTGCTTCAGAGCTGCTAACTATCATTTAGATTTAAAAAGTCTTTAAACTAAAGAGATGAGAAGCTCTTTGTATCCTATTCTTCTCTATAGAAAAGTGCATTTTGTGTCTCATGAAGCAAATATTCTGACATGGTTCTGATCCCAAGTACTCTGTTTTATGGGAAGCTCAAGCAACAGAGTTGCTGCTTCTTTTCTCTCTGTGTTGAAGATGTCCTTCACAGAAATGCAAGGACTTTTAAAGTGATTTCCAGGCTTTCAGTCCTCCTCTATCAGCTGCTTAGTGCCTCAAGCTAATCTAACTATGATATATGGTAAATATTTTCCCTTGCAGGAAAAGTGCTTAAAGCTATTTCTATGCATTGATTGAGCACATTAGGCTAATATTTATCCATTTGAAACCTGGAGGTTTAGCAGTACATCACTTAATAGCTGTGCACCGATTATAAGAAGTAATTATACATAAGAATATCAAAGAATATTAAATCCCTTGTGGAGGAACCATCATAAATGGTTTAATGGTGATTAAATCTGGGGAAGCTGGAGTAGTTTGGAACACTGCTTATTAATTTTAGAAGGTGCGTGGCTTTCTGAGCATTACAAATAAATAGGAGTACTAACATTTATGCATTTGATGTCATTTTGAGCTGCAGGAACGTGGCCTTCAGGTTTCTTGCTGCAATAGGTTGAATCTGTTTCTTGCAGAGGTTGCTCTTTGTGCATTAAACTTCACATTGTTCACAGGTGTAAGTTCTACAGAGCAATAGTTTATTAATTCTGTTTGTGCTTGGAAGAGTTCTTCAGCCAGTGTGGTGATCTCTGAGTTCTTGAGACACCTTCTCAAGTTATATTGTGAAAGCACATGACAAAAGCATACAGTATTTGTTTTCTGAAATATTGTTCCATTTTTGTGGCAGCATGGATTTAATGTGATTTCACTGTAGCCACTATTAAAACTATGTATGCTGTTAGGAAAATAAAGGCATAGATTCATCCCATTGACTTTTGAGGTCACACTGATCTTAAAATGTGATCTGTTTTCTTTGTATGTGCTGTTTGGCCAAACGGCCCCTTGTGTAATACCATAGTTACATCAGAGATGTAACTTAAATTGGCACATGTATGTAAATGCACACCCTTTTAATTCCCTTCTAGAATGGAGGATATTGTTATTTTTGTTATTTATTATGTATGGTGATGTCAGACAATAACTTAATTTTTTTGCAATTTTATCTTGTTAGCCTTAGACGTAGATGGAAGGCTAACTTGCAATTACAGTCCTTGGATAGTGTGTGATAGAGTGATCTATACTCCCACAATTGGTTTTAATACACTTTAGAGTCTAGACGTTGTTCATGTTATTGTTTAGAGTGCAACTAAGCTTTCCAAAGTGACTCTGAAAATGGTGTAGTATGGTTCTGTGCTTATTCTCTTCCAGTAAGTCCAAAATATAGTTTATTCATTTACAATTTGGGTTTGGTGGCTATTGCTATTTTCATAACTGAAAGTCTCTTTTATGCTGAAGTGTAAATTGTTGCCTGCTGACTCCCAACCAGGCTTCTCAAGTTGATAAATAATGTACCACCTTCTATCACCATCTACCAGTGTCACAGAGGCAGGGATCCTAAATCCACTGCTGTGAGGTATGCTAGGATATCACTGGCACAGTTGATGTTAGACCAAGATTAGAAACTCACCTTGGCTCTGGTCCCTTAGACCAGTGTTGGAAAGGGTGGCTGGAAAGATGTGAAGACCAATAAAGTTTCATTCTGAATACTACTCTGCAACCCTACAGTAAGAATAAATAGGAACTGGGAATGGAACATAGGGAAGAAAATGCTGTGGAGAGTCTAGGAAGTTCTGTAATTTGTAGGTTACCATAATTTAAAGCGTAAATCTAATTTGATTAGCTGCATAAATTAACCTCAGGATTTTTCATTAATGCTACAAGTTATTGTCTAAAGTAGTCCAGCTGTGCATTCCGTCTCACAGAGTAGCCAAGAATCAAGATATTTCAAAATATTATATCAGACTTTCCCTCCAGTTTTGTCTGACCTTCTCTCTTGAATATCCTCACATTCTCATACCCCTAATGTAAAACAGGGAATATCACAGTAGCTCCATTTCCTTGGACAAGGAGGATAAGAAATAACCTTGGCTCAGTACATGAGGCTTCTTAACCTGTAGCTTCTTGATTTGCTACAAATGAATTTGTGGAAGACAAAGGCAATGAATGTGCACATCTGTTTTGTCTTGTTTATCTCTGTTTCTTATGCAACAGAATACATTTACTGCATGTAAGAAAAATTGGAAATATATCCTATGATATACTTGCAGTACACTTTCTTGTTTTTCCCTGAAGTAATTAATGGTAGGTTTATAAATAATCTATAAAGCCTTGAAAATACTACTGCTACAACACAGAACACAAGGCTATTATAGTAGTGTGGACATTAAGTTCACCTGCTGTGGAATGCCAGGTTCAGCCTTCACCAGTGCTTTGGGGAAAGAAGAAAAAAAGCATGTTGATCATGGTATAGCTGTTTGCATTTCAGAAAAGATACCACATTGGACCTCCCTGAGCTCCAACATCCTTTGTCCAGGGCATCTAACAGACCTTGGTCCAGCCTGTCCCTGCCTTCCTCTAATACACTGGGGCACAAAGTCCCAAGTTGCATGTATTATAACAAAAAAGGATAGAAACAGTGCTAAGGACTGATTCTCAGAGACTCATAGGCAGGTAATGACTACTTCTCACAGTTATGGGGCTACATTAATTAAAGATATCTTAGGAATTTATAGAGCAAGGTAACAAATACCCTAAATTATCTTCTGAATCAGAACTGCCGAAATAACTTTTATAAGTCAATAAAATAGAAATATTTTTTTTTAATAATCTGCTGTCAGAATCATCAGATGAGAGTCTTTATGTGTAAACTTTTTCATAGAATGAGGTATATGTTTATGATATATATGCAGATTTATAATCTAAAACTGTTTAGTGTTTAAATTATAAATATCACATAAACTCCTATAATGTTACAAAATCCAGAGCACCAGGATGCAGTGCACTGCTGGATATGAAAACATGTACAGTCATTCATGTTGATTGAGCAGTAGTATCTGTTTTTCTTGTAGGAACACTGGAAATATGCTCCAACTTTTTACTCATCCTTGCCTTACCTTAACATAAGTTCACTGCTTCTTCTGCATTAGTTACTGAAGAAATAGAAATATAATAATTCTGGTGGAATTTCAACAATGATTATTCACCTCAGTCTGTAAATTCTAAGCCAGAGTTAGAGGAAAAGTCAGTATTTTTGCTCAGACCTGAAGTGTGAAGATTTATAATATAGATACACTTTTCATCAGGAATAAAAATGCAAATGTATCTAAATCAAAAGTTTTAATTACACTTGGTATCTTACTGCAAGAAAGCTGTCACAAGCCAGAGGCTTGAAAATGATCTCATCTGACACTGACAGGCAGTGATCCTGTTGTAAGAGACCGTAAACAAATTTCCAACCTGTATAATACTGGTTTGGCAATCAAGAAGAAAAGTTTAATCTTTAATATTTAAACAACATGGTAAATATTTGAAGAGTAGATGATTTTATTTTTCTGTGATTCATCAACCACTATTAAATCAGGATGGACTCTTCTTACAGTAGCTCATCTCTTGCAGCTGCGTGGCTGCTGTCACAAATGATATTACTTTTCAGGCAGATGGATGCCATCAGAGGGTGACTCAGAAATCCCTGCAGTAATTACCTTTATCTTCAAATACCTTTCTCAATTTGTTCATGTTATAAATTACGGTTTAGATTTTGAAACTTTAATTTTATAGAAATAGGGTCCTTTTTTTTTTTTTTTTTAAATGAGTGACAACAAAGCTTGCAGCCCTTAGTTTATAGAAAATACAGAAGCACAGAAACATTTGTCATGCTAAAGTTTCATCACCTCCCTGAAGTATTATGGATACCTCAGTCAGAATTCTACAGCCAGGGATTCAGTAAAAACTAGAGCTAAACAAGGCTTTTAGTCCCTTGATGTCTATGAAAACAGATGTCTATTCACAACATTTTGGTTTCTCTCAGGCTTAAGTAAAGCTGTGGTATCTCCTTGTCTCCATTTAAGGCTGTGGACAAGCCCATGTGAAACAAGGAGCAGGATTAGCCCCCTTCCCCCCTCTCTTCCAGGGGAGGATACAAAGGGCAGTAAGAAAAAAACCACTAGCAAGCATGTCTATGTCTATAGCTGCTGCTATCCACTGCTGCAATATAGACTCACATACTAGTTTTCTGCTTGTTAACTGTGTCACTAAGTCTGCAAGTTGTAAATTGACTTTTCTTTCATTACTAGTTGGCACCAAATGTGTACACGAGAGAAAATAAACAAAAGAATAAGATATACAAATGTATTTTAGTAGTGCACATAGGAAAAAATATCCAAATATATTCCAAACCCATGAATGAAAAGGAGGCTCAACCACAAGGCAGTAAAAAATTAGGTGGCATATAAAGCCATGTCAATGGGGACAGACTCAAGCTGTGCATGTTCCAAACCTATATTTATCATTCTACTTGTTAAATCATTAACAGGCTGTTATGATGTTTTCAGTAAGTGATGTGTGACAGAGTAGGAATATAAATTTTGTAATGTACATGGCTAGAATATGGCATAATACCTGCATTAGAATTTTGTGACAGTAATTAGATATATTGTGAAAAATAGTGATGTGCCTATTTAGAACATTATAATGCAAATATTCAGCAAGTGTGGTACTTTTCAAAAATAAAATACACCCCCCCCAAAATTGTATGCATTTAGGGATCTGAATTACAAAGAAAAACAGTAATTGTGAATCACTAAATTTGAGGTGTTGTTCAGATTTTAAGCCCAACATTTCAATCATTTAACTCAGCTGAAAATATATTGGATCTGGAAAAAAAAAATAGCCTGAGTATTAGCAAACTGATATTTAAGTTAGTTTTAATTTTATGTTTTCAGATTACTTTCTGAATTTATTTGTGGTTAAGGCATCTAAGCAATGATGCCAATCTCTGCTTTGATATCTGAATTGGTGAATATGCTTTTTAAAATGAAGGAGGACACAGAAGTGGTGGAGAGGGTCCAGCGAAAATGGTAATGAGGCTGGTGGAGGGACCACAGCACAAGTCCTGTGAGGATTCTTTAGTCTGGAGAAGAGGAGGCTGAGGGGAGACTTTATCACTCTCTACAACTCCCTGAAAGGAGGTTGGAGCAAGGAGGGATGCAGCCTCTTCTCCCTGGTGATGTGTGATGGCACCTGAGGGTCCTAATTTAGGAAAGAGTGTGATGCACACAGGCATAGACAGCATGGGTGTAAGGTATAAAGTAATTAAAATAATTCATCCTATGCCTTAATTCCATTCCTCTTGGAAATTACCAACTGTTCTGCCATGAAATTCAGTAATGACATCTGACTTGTATATAGAAAAATTCTTCAGTGATACAGTTAATGTGACTATGACATATGACCACCCACACAGTGCTTCATTCTGCATCCACACTGAATTTAAGCCTATCTTTAACAATGTAAAAAAGAAGCCAAAGCTATTATATTGATCTTTCAATTTGCATTTATTGTGTACAAAAGTAGCTTGGTTTTTCCTTTTTATTTTTTTTATTTGTATTGGAATAACTTACTTAAAAATGGGACTGTGTAGATGCAGATTTAATCTGATATAATGAATGTTGCTATGTTGAGAAATAAATCCCTATAATAATTCTCCCCTAGATTTACAGATTATGAATTATGAATAAACATGGATTAATTAAATTGAAAATTTGGTTTGACTTTCATAGCTTTTCAGTAATAGTTACATAATGTTTCCTTTTCTTACTCCTATTTCTGATGACTGAGTGACAGTCACTCTTATTGGTGTAAGAATATCTTTTGTGGTCTGTCTCAGCAACTAGTCATGCCATCAGTATCAAGAAGACATGGTTTATATTTCAGGGTTCTGACATATTATATTGTCAATGATAAAATGATAATGCTCAGCAGTTGGAATTTAATTTGTTTTCTTGAACATATGTTCTTTTTATGCATATGCTACATTAGACAACAGGGAACGAGCAGAAGAGGTCTGGGGTCAAATTCATGCTGAGTATGCTTACTTCCTACTGAGAGATTTTAAAGTGCTTGGCATCATATGACAGGAGACAAATTAACCATGTTTAAACCAGGTCTTCTATAAAACAGAATAGGAAACACATGGGAATTCACTAGACATGGCAGATGAAATCTGGACAGGCAGAATGTGGAAGCCAGCTGAACAATTTAGCTCTGAGAATTTTATTCAGTAGGCTCCTGTCATACAAAAAAAAAGCCCATGACAGAGCTATATCAGAACACTTCCAGGTCACCACTGCATGTCTCAATATAACGGAATTCTTCATACCCCTCATTTTTATGATTTTACAGATCTATATTTCCAGGATTTTTTTCATGCACGGTTCTCTGAGTTCCACCTCTTCATCTCTTCCCCTTCCCAATAATGGAAGCCAACATCCTAGGATATAGGAGGTGAAGGGAACAGTTTAAAGGGAAATGTTACTGTGTCAGAGGAAAGAAAAAGGACAGATAAAGAGAAATCAGGGAGGAAGAAAAAAAAAACCCCAAGTACAAAAAGATATTTCAGCAAGTAATACAACTGCCAGATACATAGTTGATAATTGTTAATTGATAGTACTGACATATGCTGTTCCTTTGCCTGCATCCACCCACTCACTGAGTAATTGACTTCACTCCTTTGTGCTCAGTTGTGCTCTTGTTTTCAAATTTCATTTTCATATGCATTTTTATGAAGCATCTGAAAAGCTCATAGACACCATTGAATCCTCACTGGAATAATGTGGATACACATGCTGTAGATAAATGTTTGGAATTTATTATTAGTGATGCACGTATTACTCATTCAGATATTCTTACAGTGAAATTATGCTTTTTTGTTTCTTGCTTTTACCTTATATGTGTCTTCCACCTACATATGCCAAAGAGGCAGCCATCAACAGAGCAGTTGTCTTCCTAAATTGTCAAGGAGATCTGGAACCCAGGATCAGGGCTCCTAATTAGAAGGACCCTCTGTCTCCATTCACTGGCTCAGAAATTGCCTTCTGTACCTAAACTTATCATTAGAAACACTTATTATTCATATTTTACAGTAAGACCTAGGTCAGCTAATCCACTAAGGTTATTTAATGCTACCTGATGCCTCTGGTATCAATATACCTTGAGTAAATTTCAAAAGCTGCTTAGCTGGTTGCAAACAAAGATCTAGATGTTTATTCAGATCTCTTGAGTTTATTAAATGACATTGGAAATCTCTTTACAATGGCTTTGGAGAAAAAGCCATTAATTCTCATGCTTGTAGGAGTAAAGCAGCCTGAAAATAACCTTTCTCACATGAGAAGTGTTTCAGAACATTTTCAAACCTCACTAAGGCTTCAATTCAAAAAATGGAAAGGGAAATTTATGTAAATGCCTTTAGTAAAAGCAGAGTATGCAAGAGAAGTTTCTTAAGGCTTTTTTTCCCCTCCAACCTTAGCATTTTCTGCATCCAAAGATTTTTCCTTAGTGAGCTGATATATCTAAGATCTAATACTAAGACAGATAGTTTTGGGTTGGTTTTTTTTGCATGTAATCCACAAACCACGTGATTTCCAAAAAGTAATACTCTAGCTTTCCAGCACATTCTGTCTTAATTAAAATGTTTTTTTCCTCCACTTTTGACATTATTTTTTTCCTATTCTTCATTAATGCTGATATTCTCTCACAGCATACAGTGGATAACTACATAGGGTAGTCCTGGCTTTGTGGAGTAAAGGTTTCTTGCCTTTATCTTCCCATATAATCAAGGATAGCAAGTCTTCAAGCAAATGGCACAGAGCACCAAAATTAGGTTTGTGCTGTGACTGGCCTCTGGAGAAATGAAGCTCTTGCCATCAATCACCAAGAAAAAGACTTATCTTACATATGTAAAGTTATGTACATACTAAACTGCAAACGTATTTGTTAACACCCTCTCTCACATGTAGTTAAATAGTAAGAAGAGCAGATTGTAAGCTTATGATAGTGAGGAAAGCTCTAGGTCATGGTTGATGGGCAGTATCAGTTGGAGAAATCACCATGTTTACACCCAGCCAACTGCAAGGGGTACTTTCAGTTACAGAAGTAATTAAAGTATTCCTCTTCCCAGAGTCCTCACTCTTTCTAAATTGATACCTTATCATGTGAGTCAGCAAACAACTATTTTTATGGCATAGTAACAATCAGGAATAACCTTTGATTGCAGTAATAACTCTACTTGGAACTGAGCTTCATTTCTACTTACCATCTTTCCTTAAATTTCCACTTAGTCTGGAGGAGATTTTTCCTTTAGAACTGGATTGATTTCTGTTAGGCTATCTGCCAGATACGTAATGCTTGAGCTTTGGCATCTTCATTCCTCAGCTGTTCCCTTGAAGTACAGTGCTTATAATTCAGTAACTCTAAATTTCCTCTTAGCATTTTTATAAAAGGCAACAGAAGTGTTCTGGTTGTGTTTTGGAGGATGTTCCTAAATTTTTTAGTAGTATATTGCCAAGTGGACTGGTGATGGACAGTGTAGCCTTTTTTTCAGATCATAATCTGAGACAGAATCTGTTATATGCTCTTTATTATCCATTGAACAATTGTGGATACTATTTCACCTGGGAAATAATCTTTGTTTTAGTCCATATTCCTCTTGATGACTGCAATCACTTTGGATATGGGTTGTCTCCTGCAATATCATGAGCTTAATTTTAGGGTGTTTAACTCAGAGAGACATCTTTCTAGATCAGTCCTTGCACTTTGCCCAATGCATGTACAAAATAAATGTAATTATCCCCCTTTTGTGATAAATCAGGAGGAAAAGTAAATTCTCTCTTCACCAAAGGCTGGAAAAAAGTGATGCAGGAAAACGATTTGCAATAAAAACATCTGACATTGTACTTTATATTTCGTGACAGACTCTTTTCAGGTAGTTGTATAAAGAGATGCACAAGAACTTTGGTCATTTCCCCTTAATGCCACCTGAATAGTCTTAGTGGAGTCCTAATGTGCCTTTTGTTACTGATATTTCTTTTGAAATTTAGAGGTAACAAAACTTTAAAGGTAGTATTTTTCTCAGGAATTGTAAGAGACTGCCCTTAGAAGATGCTTTTGCAGTTCTGTTGATCTACTTCAGTAAGGCTGTACAAGAAACAGGTCATGAGATAGAGAAAATTAAGCATAAACAGGATAGGATATATTATAACTGTAATTAAATATGAAAGGAGAAAGGCCAGCATAGCACACGGTGTGAGGTCATATAACCCAGTGACTAGTAAGTGAGGCAGATTCATGCCTGCTGCTCTGCACTGTTGCCTGTAAACATTGCTCTCCAGCATGGTGCAGCAAATTAGATGGTACCCTTGTCTTTGTTTTTTGTGTTGGGAGTTTGCTTTTGGGTTTTGTTTTTTTTTGTTGTTGTTGGTTTTTTTGGTTGTGGGTTTGGGTTTTTTTTGCCAGCTAGTGTTATTAAATTATACATTTTATAATGTGAATTATGATCCTATTTGCAAATGTTGTAACTTCTTATTGTCTTATAAGACATATTTATTATTCCAGTGTGAAGGTTAATGCTGAAGTAGCTTCTTTGTTTCCTTGGTGACTGCACCTGCTGTCTGATCATACCACAAACTACAGACTTGCAAGCGGGATGAGCAACTTGACCATAATATTTTAACCTCTTTAAGTAGTCTGCTGCTGAAGAGCAGACAGAGATTCTGATAAATCTGCATTATAAGGACAAACTTGTCTAATTAACTGTGTGTTGATTTGGAAACTTGTTAAGGATACACGTTAGCAATTTTAATTTAAAAGGTAGTGAATAGGGCACCCTATTTGATAAGAATATCAATAATCAGAGTGTCTATTCTTTGGGCATTTTCAAAGAAAGAATTACAAATCAGATCATATTAGTGCTCTTCATCTTGTTTAAGTCTGTTTTATTAGCAAGTAGAAAAAGAAACTTACATTGCGATAGCAGTGTAATATATTATTGTTTTATAACCCAATTAAGATGCAATGATTACATGGAAATGAATCCATGAAGTATACAGATCATATCATCCCAATGTAGTTTACATTTGATTCTTAATCTCTTTTGTTCATTGTATACCATTAACATCTTTGACATAGTAGGATGAGTTGTTTATGTTTTTTTCCTAGTATAATGCTGTATTGGCAAAGCAATGGATTTTTTTTGTGTCACCTGCTCCTACTACTATTTACTCAGTTGTGGAGGAGTACAAATAAGTTGTGTAAACAAAAATAATGCAAAATTACCTCCGTGTTACTAGCCTCACACAGTGTCTATGAACCACAAAGCAAATTAAAACTTCCATCTAGTGCCAAGTCAGAAATGTTGATTGTTGTTAATAAATGTTTTGTGCCACTCTTTCAGTAGGATCAGAAGCATCTGTCCCTGCAGTTTCCAAACCTGGAACATATACTGGAAAATCATGGCATTGTATGAAAATTATCAAACTGAAGTTGAATTTTATGTAATCTCAATGCTGCAAAAGAGCTAGTTATTTGAGAAAATATGTAATAGTCTAAACCAAGAACATATGAGTAGTATAAATAGTTACTTAGTTTAGTGATATCACCTTTGCTGCACTAGTGTCTCCACTTTTATAGTATCTAGAGTTGCATTGGAAAATGTTATCTTTTTATAGTGTGATATGAAAATTTTAATGCATAATATATTCTGTGAAACACTGTGGTATGTTTTACTACTTTGAACTTTTCAGCATACAGTATTTTGATTGGCTGGGCATTTTGCTTCTTCCCCACAGATTTCTGATATTGTAAACAGGGGAAAAATTAGAGTAGCCAGTCAGCCAAATTATGGAATACTGAAAAGGTCAAAGCCATACAGAACTGTAGTTAACTTATAGAATATATGAAGTGATAAAATTCTGATAGAGCTTTCTTGTGCCATGGATTGCAACAAGATAGGGGAATGCTGTAGTTTGAATCTATATCTGTGATGGTAATTATAATGAGAATGGATTATGATCCAAACACATCCTACTGTCATTCTAACAGTCTTAAAAGTTTGAATATAAAGGCCTTTTAAAAAAGTGTTCTACATGTACAGCTAGAAATATATTTGTAAGTTTATTAAAACTGAGGTCTCATGCAGGCCCAAACTAACTCTCTGTAATCAAAGAGAAACTGACCATAAAAGCAAAACCACAGAAGAAAAGCAGAGAGGTGCTTTCTCTCATTTTGTAGAGCTTTGTGTGATGTAATGGACGCAAAGATGTGATTACAATTATATAAATGAAATTCAGAAATTATGTCTGTTCCTATAGTTTGGTATAGTACCTTTATAGTACCTTACACAGGAAAACACAGGTCCCAAACACTACATAATTGCCTTTGCAATATTTGCAGGTATTATTTTCCATAATAGTGGAAAGGGAAATGAGTGGTGGAAACTACTTAAGAATTAAATTTAAAATTCTAATTTCATTGTACTTTACTTAGAAGAAAGAATGAGATTGTTTTCCTGTTTGAAAAGTATCTAGTCTTTTTTAAAATCCACCTACACTACTTTTTTTTTTTTTCTAGTTTCTTTGTGTGAATAGTATGACTCTCTAAAGTCTCTGTGTGGGCCTGAGCTGCAATGGAAACGTCTTAATCTTTTAGAAACTTTCAAATTCAAGTGCCAATGTAGTCAGCTCAAGGACAGTATTTCATTAGAACCCAAGGCAGTTAGAAACTAATTGGCTTCTGGCTTATTAATTATGAACTCCCAAGCACATGGATTTTAATTCCACATTCTGTCTTAAGACAGTTCAAGTCAGGTGGGAAAAGTAGTGAGGGACTGGAAAAGTTAGGAGTGGGGTTAAGGAGATGTCTAGCCATATCAGGTAGACTTTTATACCAGTTTGTCTGCATTGACCTGAGATATAATTTTTGCATGGTAACCAAAGTTGATGTTTCACCACCTTTGTAGTGATTTGTTACAGTGCAAATGCTTCCAGACTAATTTTGTAGTATTCTTTTCCTCTCTTTGTAAGTAGATTTTACTGAGTGGACCTGATACAGGGACTATCCCAACTAATAAAAGTAATTAGAGGGTATTGATTCAAACTTACATGTCCTGGGGTTTACCAGTAAATGTTCACCTTTAAAGTACAACAGACATTTATGAAGCATTTAAATAAAATTTGCCTATAGTTTAGACATAGGAAAGATTCTGATAATGTTTCAGTGTGAACCAGTAGTAGTTTGTATTTGCATACTGGACTGCTGTTGGATGGTGTTCATGGAAAGCTGAGTTAACTGGAATTGGAAAAAAGTTCACAGAACGTAGTAATAAAAATGGTTCTAGTTGTTGGTCATGGTTTTCAAATCTATGAATGTTTGAACTTTCCTCCTCTTGGTCCTGCCATGAAGCATTCAAAGAGATGTGGCCATTAAAAGCAGTTATCTCCTGGATTCTACCCTCTTTTTCTGCTTCCTGGCTTGTTACGGTTCAAACACAATAAACTTGCTTTGTATTGAGAAGAAATTACTATATGCCACTATTTTCTAATTTATTTTCAAGTTGCTTTTGATGTTGTGTTAAGGATGGTAGGGTGATAGAAAGCAGAGAACGGGGAAAGAGCTAAGCAGAACAAGAGAAACATTCCCTTCTATGAACACTGTCAGTTAGAAGTTCATGATTATAAGACACCCAGAAATGAAACTTGACTTCATGGACATCCAGGTAAAATACTTTTATCAGAAAATCTGTTATGAAGCTATTACTTTAATAGGTGGCAGAATACAGTCTCTTACATCTCAGTTCTTAGAAGTCTTTCTGATATTTTTTGTTTATCCATCATTGCAGCACTTTGTTTCCTTTTCCACTTTATAAAGCACATCATTCATTTTGTATTTCACTGATGGCTGCTTTTAGCCCCTTAATCCTTTTATTATCACCAGGGGAGAATTTCTGTGGCCTGTGCTGTAACATTCATTAGGAATACTTGACTCCCAGAGGTAGTTGAGTATTGTAACACACATATTTCTGAGTTCTGCCCAGGGGATAGAAGACAGTAATGATTTAAGTTTCTTCCTCAGAGTTGACACTGAGAACACTCTGGCAAAACAATTAACCTTTGAGGTGATTATTACTATGCATTGTACACCAACTGGGTCAAACAGTCAAATTTTACGACTAAATTTCAAAAACTTATTAATATGAGAGGTCCAGAACAATGGCTTAGCTCATTCTCTATGTTAATTCTCACAACAAAAGGAATCTGTGATTTGTGCAAATGCATAGCTAGTCTAATACAAAAATCTGACCTTTTTCTAAATTCTTCTACATGAACATTTAGAATTTTCATAAAAAGCAAATTCTTCAGTTGTTATTTTTATTAAGGACATGTTCATGATTAGCTCTGAAAGTTGCATTTCTTTTTTAAAAGACCAACTTAGTTACACCACTATAAGCCAATTGGTTGGAGTTTATAGTAATCATGGTTGAAGCAAAGATTAAAAAAAAACCAAAACAAACAAAAACCCAAACATCAAAACGCATGATGTTCCTTGTGGTTAAATATAAAGCTTTAATATACAGTAACTAGCCAAAGTTGCCAGTTAATGTAATGGGCATTAAAGATTTCTTTATATTTAACTCTTTATTTACATCTTATTAACCTTTTTTATAAGTGAATTGTTTACTAATGAGGCTTATCTAGTATCAGTGGAGATAGGAGACTTATTTGTCCATGGTGTAGATACATTGCTGTTATCAATATACTGCTGTTGGCAATGTACTGCTGGTGAAGGGTCAAGAGCACAAGTGAGTGGCTGAGGGAACAGGGGTTGTTTAGCCCAGGGAAAAGGCAGCTCAGGGGAGACCTTAGTGCTCTCTACAACTACCTGAAAGGAGGTTATTGTGAGGTTGGGCTCAGTCTCTTCTCCCTAGTAACAAGCAATAGAACAAGAGAAAACAGCCTCAAGTTGTGCCAGGGGAGGTTTAGATTCAACATTAGGAAAAATTTATTCACAAAAAGGGTTGTCATGCACTGGAACAGGCTGCACAAGTAATTGAGTCACCATCCCTGGAGGTATTTAAGAGACATGGAGATGTGGTCCTGAGTAACATGGTTTAGTGGTGAACTTGGCAGTGTTGGGTTAATGGTTGGACTCAATGATCTTAAAGGTCTTTTCCAACTTAAACCATTTGATGATTCTTTCAAAAAACTCAAGTACTCTTCAAAAAAGGGACTCTGTATTTCTGCTCTCTTCTGAGGGAAGCTAGTGTCTGTCACAGATTATGAGCATTATTCATCATTTGCCATGACTTTCAGGAAGAAGCTACACATCAAAACAGTTTGCCTCTAATTACTCTAAATAGTTCACAACTGCACCCAGACAAAAATCTGATATAGAAGAATTGTTTAGCTAATATTGCAGTGTACATGATTAATCTGAACAGTTCTGAACTCCCACTAGTTGAATGAATAAAAATCAACCCCCATTTCATTAAAATACTTTTCCACCCTGTCTTTTGAGACTGATTTATATGTGAGATGACATTTTAGTTAGATCTGGAACTCTTTAACAGACCAATTAATTATTTCTTCCTGAGCAGTTTAAGGACACTGAGTGAAGGAGAAATTCTAGGACTCGTATAACATTACCTTTCTAGAGAGCCCTGAGTAACTTATGTGAATATCAACATGAACTGTAATAATACTGAACATCTATTCCTGACTTTTGTTACTTGTGAAGATATCAGAAAATGTATTTCTGAGAAAATATCATCCTGCAGAAGTCTTAGCCAACACCTTCCTCCCCCTGCACCCCAGCCCCAATTCACCTGATTCATAGAGAAGTAGATACATTAACTGAAAGAAAACCTTATAATGCTGCAGACTAGTTATTCTCTAGCTCAGAACAGCTCCAAATGACCTCCTGTAAAGCCATTATTTTATGTTAATAAATTACCAGAAGGACCATTTAGCAGTAATTTATTAAATTGAGATTAAATAAAGGATGAACTTAACTTACCATTATGAATTAAACTAGAGCTCAAGGCCATAGTCTTGACAAACAGGAGAAAGGATGATGGATGCAGGCAGATAGAATCTATTTTAAAATGGCTGTTTCTCTGGGTTTGAGTTGTAAGCAGTTTTCATTCTGAGAATATTTTAGGAGAGCAGAATTGGGGTTTTTTTTATTTAGTACAATTTTCTTATGTTGATAGTTGAAATATTGCCTACCGTGTTTGCAAATTGATTGTGCATTAACAAAGAGCTTGAAAGAATCAAAACCCAAGAAGTTTGTTTTAATGACTTCTGTTACTTCTTGTGTTCTGGTGAGTGAAAAGATGATATATTGATCGGGACAGAAATCTAATAGTAGGGTAATAGGTTTGAGGAAAACCACAAGTGTGTCTAACACACTTGTGCTGCACCACAAGAATCATCTTCTTTTCTTTGCACATATATGTCAAAATTCCAATGCCACGAACTACTGACTAGAGAGAATCACTGTTGTGAGTGCTTTCTGAAGAGGAGTTAACAGCCAGAGTACATTGAAAACATATTTTTTGTCATGTGATGAGTCTGGGTTACATCAAGATTTTATGAGGGATTTCCTTTACATTTAGTAATTGATTCATGCAATAGTTGTCTGCAGAGGGCTTCAGACAGAGAAGAGTCATTTGTCTCACACCTAGGAAAAGTGTCATGTGTCAGAGACCCCTGGAGAGGCAAAACACACAGTTTTTTGAGTCTCTGTAGCAATGGTCTCTTTTGGGGGACTAGGAAGGAGTAGCAGGTTATTCTTGTTGATGTGTATGTCCTTATGTAACTCACAAGTTTTTTCCTGTGTGTTAGTGATCAATTTTTTCTCCCTGGGCTGACATCTGTGTTAGAAAAGGCTAGAAATATTGATCAGATTTAATAATTCAACTGGTTTTGGTGGTTTTAGAACTCAGTTCTTTGTGGTAATTAGTCTTTAGTTTAGTTCTTTCAACTACCCTCTTTTACAAATAAACACAACAGATTTCTCAATATGGCTGTTATAGGTGTCTCATCAATATATGGCCATTCTCACATGCAGAAAATTATCAACATGCTTTATATTACTCTTGCTTTCATTTCAATAATCTTTCATTTTTTTTTTCTTGGATTTCGTGTTTGTCATTTTTGTTTGGTTGGTTGTTTCTTAAAATTAGATTACAACACTGTAGGACATAGACTACCCTTTTATTCAGTGTTTGTATGACATGAATTATTTGATGCAGCTAGGTGTCATGCTTATGGTAGTAGTAATAATCTTAATAACACCATAAATAGTTGTTAGCAGTGATCAGTCTCATTTGGAAAAAAAAAAAGAAAAATCTATTTAGCTTTTATTTTTTATGGCTAGCTTAGCTGACCAAATATGTTTGATAGCACTAGTATGTGTGTGGTCCTTGGTTGGCACTTTTTATCTGTAGATTTTAGAGTCCCTTATAAATGTTGATATACCAATTTGCAATTAAGGACATTGAAATACAAAGAGGCTAAAATTAAAGGTCATTCAGCAAGTCAGAGCTAGGGTGAAGAACAGGTCCCACAGTGTCTTGACTGTGAGATCTCTCGCCCCATCTTCTATATCTTGCTGTAATTACATGGAACCTAGCAGGTGCCTAATTATTCTAATTTTCTAGGGAACTCTTCAGGGCAAGAGATATTTTGTTATCTAGGAATAGGAATTTTTTGTTCATTTTATCCATTTAACTACTTCTGTTCTTGACATGGATTCAGCACAAAGCTAAAAGCATTTCAGCTTAGTGAATAAACTCACACGGCAGAAAAGGATCAAAATAGCAAGGTACCCCATGATGTGCCTTAATGTTCAACTTCATAAGTCTTTGCCTTTTTAGTGATTCAAGGTCTAATGTCATGAAAACTGCATATAACTGAAACTATGGAATATAACTGAATAATACATTAGCTTTTTTCAAAGTATTATTCGGTTTATGTTCATCCTAACGTGTGACACTAGCAAAAGTGTTAAAAGACTAGTGTGTTTTACTCACAAATCCAAAACACAGCATGATAAGGGCTGCTCTGAAAAAAAATAACTCCTTACCAGCCAGACACTTTAAAACAACATCTACATCCCAGTTCAAACAGTGTAAAGTGCAAGCACTTTGTATTTGACAGTACCACGATAGCAAAAGAACCTCTTTCTTCCAAAAGTAGATTTATAAAACAGTTTTGTAGTCTCTCTTTTATATTAATATTCCTGTCACATATTTGCATTAAGAAAAATCATATCATACTGTATTTTTCATGGAACATAAAAGAGAAAAACTTTTTCCTGAATATATTTCTGTATTTCTGGAATCTGGTCCATGCTTTTGCCTATTATGGATAATTTAGTGAAGAGCCATATATTGCACAGTAGCTCTGGTTATTGCTCCAGGCCCTGCAAACTCTGCTGAAAGAGTCCATTGCAGAGATTTGCAATTAAATATGAAGGATTATCCCTTGTAACTAATGTGATATCTGAATCAGAGCTTGAAATGTAAATTATACCTTACTAGAGGCACATTTAAGTGTCAGACAAGTGTTTGTTCATTTGTGTAGGCCTTTATTATCCCTTCATAGCATTTTCTCATCCATCATTTTCCCTGAGTAGGTACTAGAAATATTGATCCCTAGTACCCAACTGTTCAGGTCTGGACTCTGTTATTCAAATCCTACTGAGGTGTCTGAACTTTGGTTGTTGGTATGTTGGCAAGAGCATTTTGGAACCATCATGCACAGTTTGGCACAGTTGGAGGTCCACCTGAGGATAAAAAAAAATAAAATAGAGTGAACATGAAACCTGACTGGCCATTTTGCTTTAGAAGAGATGGCACTTTTAGGTCAGATGTGAAGTGTATCTGCACTGGTGGAATAACTTTGCATTGGTTCCACTTGAACTGTTTGTAGCTGGTGTGTATGTAGAGGACTCGAGGCTTCCATGCTGTCATTTCTTCACCCATCATGAGCACCACACTAGTAATAAAAGCTTAAAAATAAACAGTGAGGGGGAGGAAAGCAAAACCTTATCGTTTTGATTATGTCAGTGAGCTGCAGAGCATATTAAATTTAGATGCATGAAAATACTAAGATCTGTATTGCTCAATTAAATTATGGTTTTTGCATGCTAACTGCTTTAAAAAAAAAAAAAAGTACCAAAAGGCTAAAAGCACAGGATAGAAAATAGGCTCAAAATATACACAATTTGCAAGAGACATTTATATGATCAAATGTGCTTAAAAGTCAAGTAAATAAACAAAACCAATTTGTTTGCTGAGGTTGAAAGATTAAAAGCATCAAGAAATCCCCTCATCTAGAAGTTAATATTTGTTCCTGGAAACAATAAAAAAGATGCCTGAATCAGCATTTTAAACATTAAAAAACCTTCAATATTTTTACTGATTCAAGGAAAAACCTATTTGCTGTTGGCACTTCTTTTATCATCCTACTCCACCCACACCTATATTTTGTGTTAGAAACTGAAGTGCTTGGTTCTCAAGGGAGGGGTGTATTTAATTGCCTGGATTGTCTTTTTGGCTTTCTTTGTCATCTCTCTTCACTTGATTTTCTTTTCAAATATTCATTGTTATTGTTTACTGCTAACAAATGTCTGGTAGAATTTTTCAGCCCTAATTGATAAAATGGTGTTTGCAATAACAAATAGAAAACAGCAGCAGCTATTACCTCACATTTCTAATCTTCAGTATTCTTACTCATACGAAAAAAAACCTGAATTATTCTGTAGGTCTTAATGTTTAGAAAAGCTTTTCAAGTTTTGGCAAGTGTGCCAGTTGAATGGATTAACCACTGTAAACTCCCTTTTTATTAAATAAATAGAACAAAATAATTTGTAAACATTAACTTGATTATACACTGAAGTGAGTTCTTAACTTTTAATGTAACAGTTATGATCTTATGCCTTTCTTACACTTTCCAAGTCAGTGTTTTAATTAAGTTGGTTTTGTGTGAGTTCATGTTATATGGTCTACATAATTTGTGCAAGGAGTGCACGTTCATTTACGTTATGATTAAGGTACTTATAATTTCATTGCTTTCAGCCAGAGACTATATTTTTGTTTTCTTTTGCTTTATTTTTAATAAACGTGTAGTTTTCTTGAGGAATGCTGTGGTGCTCAGCCTCTGTTCTGCATGCTTCATGAGATTTTATGCTGTACTTTGTGATCCATCTGCCAAAAGTCAGTATAATCCTGGGGCTTGGGTGTTAAATTAAACATTTTGATTTTTTATTTTTTTTATTATTATTATTTTTGGGGTGAGCCAAGTCTGTTTTCAAAATACTCTTAGACATTAAAGAAAAACATCAACAAGTGCTGTGCTTTTCAGATGATGCATCTAAGCAGGCTGCTTCAAGCATATTTAAATTCATTCACTGGCTTTAAAAGCACAGCAAGTTCCTTTAAGGCAGAGAAAGCAAATATACTAGAGTTTCTCTGAGTGCTTATCTATATGCACATCAACACTGCAGAGCATGAATATGCAAGCACTGTTAGCCAGTGCTACTAGGGTCGTGCTCCAAACTCTTTACCTCTGGATGTTCTTCCATGGAGTGAAGCATTCCGTTTCCTTTTTTCTCTTCCAGTGTTCTGCTGAGTGGAAATAGTGCTTCTGTGCCTGTCCAAAGCAGAGTACCCTCAACTGTTCTTTATGGTTGAAACCCTCTTGTAGCTTCCTTGAGGACCTATCTTATTCCTCATAGATCAGCACAACCATTAAAGCAGCCTATCTCTGACAGTACTACAAAGTTCTAAATATGTCTTTTTACCATGGACTGTGACCCCATTTTATTCAGGTTGTCCTGTGAGTTTTTATTCTGATGAAAAGACCTTTTCTGTCACACTGGTTCCCATGCTCCTTTGCACCTCCTCTGAGTGTAGCAATGCTAAAATAGGGCTTCTCAACTATATTATCACTAGCCTCAAAGCCCTGAGATCCTTCTTCTGGGAAAACCTACTTTAATTACCTTTAAGAACTGCAGTACTTCATATAGTGGCATGTAATACCTATTAGTCATTCCTCAGGCTTTTAAATAGATTCGCTTCCTCTTTGATTATTCCCCTCAAATAAGCTTCTGGATAACACATGGTCTTAAACCTCCACCATTATTCATCTCCATTTTCTTGGCTGTTAGTGCAGAGCTTTTAGATCCAGTGTGTTTAATTTGACAGAATGCAGTTTGAGGGGGAAGATGGGCAGGAGAAGAGAGGGAAGAAGGTTCTGCATTCCAGGATAAGATACTAAACCTTTTGTAGCTCTCCCTTTCTGCAAACTACTGCATCTGCTGAGAAGAACATCAGAAGTAGCATTTCACTTATTTGCTCCTCAGGTGGGAAAACTTGTGTGTGGAATTTTTCTGTAGCTGTGCTGTGGTTTGAGCGGCACTTTGAGGTGCTCTTGGACTATTATTCCATAAAGTCCATGCTCACTTACAGTCTTTTGAGGGGTTTCTACTGTAGGAATTTAGTAAAGGACTCCAATATTCTTCTTACAGCTGTAATTGCAACTGTTTTCCAGGATCTGCAAATATCTGTAACTGGTCATCACAGCTGTGCTTCTTAGAAGACATTCCTAGTAGAAAATTCAAGGGATTCCAGAACATATCATCTTTGGTTCCACATTTTCAGTTGGAGGGCAGAAATTATTCATTGCTTGCATGTTGAGGCACTGCATTCATATGGAGTTTTTTGAGCGCTCTGGGGACAGCTATTTAAAAATAGGTAAAAAGAGTAGATTTAAGTCTCAATATTCCATTTGTTTCAGGTCCCAATTTTCTGCTGTATCATCTTTCTTGCAACTGAGGCACCAGGAGTCTGAAAAATTCACAGTTTTAATTGCTGCTGCTCACTGGGAATGGATAGAGGAGTAATGCAGCCCTTTAGAGATACACACTCTGAAGTCATATCAGGCACAAAGTATTGGTACAAGCCACAGTAGTTATTTAAAGTAATATAGTTCTGCATGCTACTGAGGCACTAAGTGTAATCTTTTGTATCTGGTAGATATAAAAAGATATTCCTCATCTTCCATTTAAGATTTTTTTTTTTTTGCAAAGGTATATCCTGTGAAATACTATCAGTTGTGAGTTGTCTGTCAATCCTTTCATGTCAATTTCTTACCTATTTTGTCACAAGAGACTTGTAGATAAATGATCGTGCAAAGATATAACACAAAATGCAACTTCTAGTCTGACAAAATTACCTACAGAAATGTATGTCCATTTCCTCCATTTATCCTTAGAGATGCAGACTTCCTTGAAATGTCTGAGGTTTTATCTTTTTCTTCAATTACTGGGTTGATAAAATGCATGTTTCCATGACCCCTTTCCTCATGTCTGTATCCTAGAGAGTACTAACAAGGGACATTGTCAGGAGAGTCTATTAAATAACTTGGGTGAGCAGTGAGATCTTTTGCAAACATATGGCTGGTTTATCATAGTAGCTATTGAGCATACAGGCTTTTCCCTCAAGCCCAATAATTGTGTTTATATTCATGGTTTGTCCACAGCTCCTTTCTCTTTGCTGCTAGACTGAATCTTGCCATTGCCCTCTTTCAATTAGTATTAAAAAAACAAACAAACAAACAAACCCAAACAAAAAAACCCCACCAAACCTGATAGGTTTTAGCTTTGTCACCCAATTAAAAAGGTCTTACAGCAATAATGGTGTAAGTGCCACATTATACTGAAAATGGAATATGGATTTGTCATTTGGAGTTGCATCTGAATTCTCAGGTCCTGCATGAGACCATAATGAGTTTGCATTGGGCAACAGCATTGCAGGAGATATCTCTAGAGAGAAAGATGTTGTCATCCACAAAATGATGGTGGTACATCCAGGTGCTGCTCACCCTCAAGACTCTATGCCTGAGTGTAAAAAGAAAGTCACTCAGTGACCAGATATTTTACCTCAGTTTTCACCCTCAGCTGAAATTTTCTTACAGATGTGTCCCAGTAAAATAAATTTCCAGTGGACTTCTAAAATATTATTCATATAAAAACAGACCATAATAACTGGGCTATTAACAATAATAATATTCTCTGTATAAAAATACAAATTCTATTTAAACAAAAAGATACACATATGTACTTATGCAATAAATTATTGGCTCAGACATAGGTAATAACTCTTGTGCAATCTTACTTTGCTATACGCCCCAAAATAATGTTCCAACAGGTAGCCTTTAATAAAATATGGATTATTAATCAGAAGCTACAGTTGTCATTAATACTGAATATCTTGCTCCTGAACTTGGGGATGAGAGATTTGGATAACTGTCACAGTTGTTTAATATCATGGGAAAGCTACAATATTGCTAGAAGATATGGATTCTTATCAGATTTGAAACAAAGACCCTTGAAAGAGCTGGAGCTCATCCAATATTAATTAATGTAGCTGTTAGAATCTGTGGGGTTTTTTTTATTCAACAACTGAAAAAGTGATATCGTTAGGCCAACACTTGCTTCAAACCAATATCATCTAATTGGCACTAATAATCACATCTGCTTTTTCAGCATTGCTGAGTATAAAATGACCTTTGTGTCATCTGCATATGTCTC
Organism: Ceyx melanurus; assembly: GCA_024611195.1. Classification (NCBI taxonomy): domain Eukaryota; kingdom Metazoa; phylum Chordata; class Aves; order Coraciiformes; family Alcedinidae; genus Ceyx; species Ceyx melanurus. The sequence goes on from JANHGL010017454.1 coordinate 156,575, forward strand.
TATGGCCATTCCAATATTTTCCTTCATAATCACATGCAATTAGAATGCCCAATAAAGTCCTTCAACTTTTATGTCAACTTGTGTCTATGTTGTTTGGGTTTTTTTCTGGAATGTTTTTGAAAAGGAGACAAGGAGCTAAAGCTGTTAAAATGCAAGTTGTTCAGAGTCCAATGGTTTCTCTTCACTAACTCCACTGCCAAAAACTTAAAAAGCTGAATTATTAGTGTACTGCATTTGTAAGCAGAAAGGTTGGCTGAAAAAACTATCCTAGAGTCTCATTTTCTCTTTTTTTTTCATTTTTTTTTAATCAATGTTTTCATGAACATTATTGTTTGTAATCAGTAGGGGTTTTTTAACCTACTTTCATTTCTTCCCTAGTTCTCTGATGTATGGCTTATGCAGATATCTGTGGCATTATGAAATGAGCTTTCAGAAACTAAATAGGTTGCACCATTTTCAGCCGTATTAGCAACTTTTCTATGTTAATTTCTTGACAGTTACAAAAAAGTGATGCAGTCTGATGTGTGCAGCATCTATTCTTGCTACTTACTTTTTACTTGTCATAAATTCCACCTATAGGGAATGTGCAATAACTTGCCCTGAGGATATTTAACCTAATCTTCATGAGACAAGTATGTTCTCAGCACTTACCACTGACATGTAAGGTCCATCTCAGTCCTTGGAGTTAGCACATATTTGTGCTATATTTTTTTCTGTCCTAAAAATTTCAACTCAGTCTTCTGATCCACTTCAGGTTTTAGACACTGATAACATTTATTTTTTGCAAGGATTTTGTTGGGTTTTGTCTTGATGAAATTTTTTTAGCAAAATATGGCATTAACAATGGTCAATGGCTGTTATCATGACTGTTTATTAGTTGGTTATTTAAGGGAAAGGATGGCTAACTTTTTTATTGCTCTGAGAAGAATTTTGGAAAAGTCTTAGTTCCCAGTTATTTATTTGAGAAATTAATGTAATTGAAAAATCAACATTTTGTTTCATATTTGTAAAATAAGCACAGTTTTTCTAATAATATTCCATGTTAAGTAATAATTTAGAGAAACTAGGTCTAATCTGTAATAATTTATAAACTATTGTCTTTTCAGACAAAAAAAATGCAAGAATGGGGAAAAAATGATTATGGGATTGCAAGTAGATTCCCTTTTTTTTCGTCTTCATTGTATATTTAGCCTCCCAGTAACTGAGGCAGTGTCACAATGGCAAGATAAGCTTTAGATTGCAGCAGAAGTATCTGCATCCCTCATCACAGAGTTAGTAAATATCTAGTAGAACTTAGGAGTTCAGATCTCAATAGGATCTGAACAGGAGGAGAAAATAGGGTGAGAATCATGGGTAGAAGTAGAGGGAGTGCTTACCAGTTACCATTGTGGGCAAACCAGACTCAACTTCAGGAAAAAGAATTTAATTGATTGCCAATTAAAATAGACTAGGCTAGTGAAAGTCCAAGACTAACATTCAAATACCTTTCTTCCTCACTTCCTCATGCTCAGCTTCACTCCTTTGCTTTTGGTTCCTTTACCTCCCCACCTATTCCTATACCCTTCCCCAGGCAGCAGTATGGAGGGGTGGGGAGGGTGGTGATTATGATTTTAAGAATAGTTAGTTCACGTATACTCATTTTCAAATGCCTCTATCAGTTAAAATATAGGGTTTTTTTGTGGTTGGTTGGTTGGTTGGTTGTTTTAGTTTTTATTGCCTTTCTTTCCAAGTGTGCTATGTGTGCTATATTGATGCTGATTTTAGCCATTGCAGTAACCTGAAGTGGAGAGACACAAGCTTTCTTTTGCCTCTCTTGTCCAATGTCACAGGACATGCCTAATCCAGAGAGGATTTGGTTTTGTTTTTCACTACTCTTTGCTGGGCTGTATGTAGAGCACAGTTGGAGACAGGTAGTAGATTGCCTGGGTGATTATCAGTTACATGGGGCCAGTTTTTCATGCTGCAGTTAAAAACTCATTTTGTTGTATATCGTACAGAGTTCTTAACAGAGATACAAGTGAACAGCAGGGACCAAGCACAAGATGAATAATAAAATAGAAAGCAAAATAAAGCTTGCAAACTCTAACTGGGAAATGACCTAGAAGACACATCTGTAAAATCAATACAGTGATGTCATGCGATACTGAACTCCAAGTGATTCAGTGGCTACATTAGTCTAATAACTAAACCAAATCCACCTTCCATTATGCTGAATGTGCTTTAAACTCAGCCCAAAGTTTATGCAAGAGTGGTGCTTCCTCACTATCTTCAGTGGGCTGATCAACAGGGAAAGCTACACTCCTGTCATTCAAAAACCCTTTCTTTTGCCCCTAGTCTAGCATTATATACGTTCAGTGCTGCCTGTACTGAGAACTGCTTGGTGGTACCTCTCCTTGTCGATGGGGTGTAATACAACCAGGAAGGAAACAATTTCTGGCCACTGGTCTTCCAGATCTGATTTTGAGCCTTTTTGTAATTCTTATTTGGGAACATACAGGGTTGAGTTGGTTTCAAGAGGTTTGTTTTTTTAAAATAAATAAAAAGCCAACTTAAGGTTTAGCTCAGAGACAGTAGTTTGGAAATAACCCCAATTAACTGTATTTGTTGGCTTAATGTAACTGTATTTGCCTTAGGCAACTTTGATTGAGAGAACTTATAAATTAGTGATACTTCCCATTTGTATCTCCTTTAGGTAACCCTAAACTGTTATTTTCAATCCATTTACTTGTGACATTGCCACTTCACAATTTCTTATGCATAATGCATGAGAAGAATATTTAAAGTACACTTGTGTTTTGACACTTATAAACAGTACTTATAATACTTGTATTTTCTAGGAGCTAAACCCACAGAAATTAATAATTGTTGGGAAAATGCGTATGTACGGTATAAAAATGTCTGTCAGGTGCTGTATTACTACTAGAAATCATATCTCTGAATTTCTATAACCAATTTCAAAATGAAAACTACTGCTTAATCATATTCATCTACAGTTCTTTATTTAGTTAATATATGTAAAGGTCAGTACCTTGAAAGTGACTTTTTTGAAATCTGACTTTTTTTAAAGGTGCTGTTTCTTACTAAATTGTGGGACATTAACATCTGTTTCCAGAGGAATGATTGTCTTTTGGTTGAGACCTCAGCCAAAAAAAGCAGCCATTGACAACTAAGCCTGTCACTTCCAACTCCTTTACTGACAAAGGTGAAAACCAGATGTTTCTAGAGGAATTCCAGACACTAAAGTAATAAGAATAATTTATGAACTCAATCTCACAAATACTTAATCCCCTTCTAGAGAGTAAAATCTCTGAGCAAGCACAGTACGAAGATGATAGTGTTCTCTATATTTTATTTGAGATAGCTAGGAAAATAGAAACATATGTGTTTTCTTTGTAAGCTTCATTAACTTGAAACAAAGATTTGAAGAAAGCACAACATGATTTTAGTTATGGCTACTCAGTATAGTGGGTGTTCAGATTTTTTCCACAAACAGAATTATTTAGTTACTAATGACATGGACATTTTTTTATCTTTGGGAAGTATCGCTTCACTTTTTCTGTTATGTAAAAAACCACTCATAAGATACTAATTTTTTTCCTTCACTTTTTTCCCTCCTTTTTTTCTGTAAGAATAGAACAAAGACACACTCTTCCTCCATGTTCCTGCCCTTGACAGTTTAATCAGAGAAAGTGTATTTCAGCTATTTGACATTTATTTATGGTAATGAAATTGATTTGGATTATGTAACCTACTAACGCTCTTGGAAGTGATGTGCTTTCAGCTTTTATATATAGTAAATTTAAGTGGATGACTATGGGGAATAATATCAGCGAGACAAAGAGAATGTCATAGATCTAGCTTGCAGACTTGTAACTATGAAATAGAAATGATCAACCAGCAAAACAGGCCACAAAGCTGAGAGTTTTTAAAACTCATTCTTACTTTTATTCAAAAAGTCCTCTTATAGAATCCCATTTCACATCCTGCTCTTGGTCATGCTCTATTAACTCCTACGAGAGGTCTCATACTCACTGTTTATTTCAGATAAGATGCTTGTGTGAGATGACACGGCATATTCAGTAAAGACTGTTAATTCTGTCTGCAATCTAATCTAAACTCGCAGAGAAAGATCATAAATAAACATTCATATTTAAAGAGTTCAGAGCAGTGATTAAGTATCCCTAAGCTTTGGAATTTTTTCTGTTTGTTGAATTTTACATGTGTACGTTAAATGTTATCAGAATTTTTCCGATACAAATCACTGTGGCCCAAAAACTCTGAGGGGCATTTCAGACTTTCAGAATCTGCAGTAGCTGTCAGGTACCACTGTGAATTGTGGCCTTACTAATAACAGCCTGACAGGCCAGCATCAGGAGTGGTGTCTGGCATTCAAATGCATAAATACTTGATGCAGTGTTGCATAGTTCTGCTCTGTTTTGAACTTTGTCTTCCTGACCTGATAACTTCAGCTCTTCTGCTTTATTTTTCTTCTTGCCAAGTATCAGGGGACTCTTTGGACAAAACTCTGTGAAACACCTGCCAAGAGCAGTGATAGCTGTAACTTTTATGAAATTCTTTCAGCAGCCCTTCAGCATAGTGTTCTCTCTTCTTTTTACACTTCCTTATCTGGTCCTGATTACTCAAAGAAAACTGTGACTGCCCATCACATTCAGTGAGGGGATTAGCATTCAGTTGTGTGATGAAGTGTAGTCTCTAACATTTCTTAATGAAAATAAATCCAATATTGTCCTTAATCATGCTTAGTGCAATAGTCGGTGGAAACTGGAACCTGCCATGCTAAGCCCATCACAGGAGAACAGCAAACAGGTCTTCCCCATTCTGATGAAAACAGACCCAAAATGAGGGAGGAGAACTCATAAGCAGACCAAACAGTGGATGGAAGAAAATAGGGTTATCTGTTACAGAATTTTGGAACTGGTTTTCAATTTACATGGCTTAAAAAATAGAAATAAAAAGCTAAATGAGAAATCTGAAAGGAAAGGGGATGATGAGAAGACTCAAAGATTGTATGACCAGCAGTTATGATGGTGTTCAGGGAGACAAGGGATATAGTAGCATGTAATTCCAGTACATGGGAAATAATGCATAACTTAGTATTATGATAGGTACACAGAATTTGAGACCAGAAATATGTCATTATGGATAACTCCTTCCTAACACAAGCCATATGGAACCTTCTTCAGTAATGTCATTCTCAAAAGTGAAATAGCAATCCAAATTAAAAAAAAACCTAGAAAGGACACCAGTGAATACATCAAGCTGAATTTTCATTCAGTTTAACTTTTTTTTTCTGTTATTTCTACTTTTTTTTTTTTTGTTCTTATCAAAAACATTATTTAAAGAACTTCATAGAATCATATAATTGTTTTGTTTAGAAAAAAAACTTTAAAGATCATTAAGTCCAACCATTAACCCAGCATCACCAAGTCCTCCACTAAATCATGTGCCTCAGCACCACATCTCCACAGCTTGGAAACTCCTCCAAGAATGGGGATTCCACCACTGCCCTGGGCAACCTGTGACAGGCCTTGACAAGCCATTTGATTAATTTATTAACTGTTCTCCCCATAGTTATTATCTTTATTTTCCTTTTTTTTTTTCTCATTATGAAAAGGACCAAGAATGAGGGCATTAAGCACGTGAGCTAGAGAGAGACCTTTCCCCACAGTATTTCTGCCTATTATTAACCTGGAAGAACTAGAAGTTTCACAAGAGATTTTGTTTCTGCCTTTCCCATTTGGCAGATATTTGCAGGCAAACTGGAATTTTGAATGCTGATAAACAACCTGATGACATTTTAAAATCTGTCACTGTTTGTCTTAGTAGTATTATATACCAAATCTGAAGCTCTGTGGCTTGAGAACTTGCATTACTAAGCAGTCATTGAGTATAACTGTAATTTATTTTTATTTTAAATCAAAGATGAATGTGTCAGGTAGATATTCTCTATAAATGGAGTGAACTAACATTGTGCTGCTCTTTTTTTTTCCATTGACTGAATCACATAGCAGCACATCTCTGTATTATATGATCCATACAGCACTTAGCCCTTATGAGTGTCTGGGAACAGTGTGTCTCAGTCATTTATCATTATGCAATTATTCTACTTCCTCATTGACAGAGGAAGGTGCAGGAAGGGAGAAAATGCTTTTATTTTGGCAATTACTTTATTTGAAGCATATCTCAGTTGATGGAATAGGACCTTTCTCTATCACTTTGTGAACACATGGCAACGTTATGACCCTAAATGTGCTTTACACCCTGGAAGCCTCTCAGCTGTGAATTCTGTGCCCCAGCACAGATGTGCTTGTTGCTTTAATGTGTGGTATTCTAATCAGCTCTTTTCCGTCTCTGTTAAAAGTCCATAATGCTAATTTGTTTGATTAATTTTAAAAGAGCCCAGCCAGATTATCCCATTAAATTAATGCTACTGATTTTTAACAGATGTTTAAAATAGAAAATGCTACTAAGGGGAAAATTGTAAGAACTGCAATAGTCTTTTAGAAGCTGAATTTTAGTTACAATAGTCTAAACGATTTTAAAGCTTTGTTCTATAGGTACTCTAGTAAGATCTATGAACTGTGGGTTTATCAAAGATGATAATAGTTTGTCTTTAAATGATGTCTAGAGGGTCTCATTTGTTTTGTAAAGTGAGCTATTTAAGACTCTCAGCACCTTCAATGGAAGGTCTAAGAAGCCTAGATCACTTCTTGAAAATGTCACTCTGATAACGGCTAAAAAACATCTCTTTAAAGAGCTCCAAGTGAAAACCTTTCAAGGTCTGCCATATGGGAAATTGCTGGTAGCTCCCGGAGGGAGAGTGTGGGAATGGCAGCAGAAGCAGCAGATCAGCTGGAAAAATAGTGCCCTGAATACTCCCTAAAGAGCAAAACATGAAAGCACTTCACATTCAGTAGCATCACTATTCTTTTAAATTGAAATATAGGGTGAAGATTAATTGGCCCAAAATACATCTCCATACTTAACATGGAGCACTGTTAGAGTACTCTTGTTTAAAAACAACATAAGAATTTGAGAAGGGTTGGAAGATGGTAAAATTAATCAAATGGAAAGTAATTCACAGCACGCTAGTTAAGGTGATCAATTATGGACTGGCTAGAATTTAGAGGGATGTGGGACAGGTGGGTCAAATCAGTGTTTTGTGTAATAGGGTTAAGACTGAGCAAAAAGCAATACACTTAAGTGTAGAGCATTTTCAAAGCTTATTTTTCTTGTCCAAGTACCTTATTTTACATGCATTTTACAAAGCCACATTTGAGTCAAGTGTTTCTGTAAAGGACAAAGGTGCCATACTTGGATTTTTGTGTGGAGGCTGCGCTGTTGTTAGGTAATTTTTCAGAGCACAGTAAGAGAAGACAACCTTGAGATTAAGACAAATTCCTCAGGTAACATGTTAAATCACAGAGGGCCTGAAGTTCAACCTAGCAAACATGTCCCTCAGGTATTAGCATTGTGAACTGTACTCCAAAGAACATTTTAGTAAAATACATGTACACAAGCTATTTTTCATGGTGCAAAAAAAAAAGTGAGGAAGAGTGAAAGAAATATCAGCCAGGTCTTTCATATTTTTTTTTAATCCTCCTTCCCTTTTCTTTTTGAAACATCAAAATAGTGCAGAGTTTGTAGTTTTCTTTCCCATTAGACTGAAAATGTACAGTGCAGCAATTGATTAGTGAAGAATGGAGTTGAAATGGAAGGAGCCTTTCTCCCTGTCTGTTTATTCATTTATAATACAGAAAGTCTTTTCACTTCTTAATGTACTGGCATTTTGTGGCAAACACAGAAAAACATTTATTATATATACTGACACTTCTGATTGTAGAAACACAGGCTTTGTGTAGTTCTGTTTCTCCTTTTTTTAATTATAGGGGTATTTACACTAAAATGAATTTGAATTTTAATTTTCCATCTGCTTATTTCAGTAAATGCATCTGATACAAATAATTGGTTGTTGTGGAAATACGATGTCATAAGACAATTATTGTGAATTTAAGTATTTCATAATAGGCAGGAGGAGATGGGCTCTTTAAAAGTATATTGTGTTTCATGTCATTATTTTTCATAAAACTATTACAGACAATAAGAGAAAGTATATACATTGTGTGTATCTTGCATCAAAATATTTGTAAAAAGAATTTTATTGTATTTTTATTTGCAGTAGTTATGGAACTGTTAAACCTCTCCATGAAGGATGAAAAACAGGCCAGATAATGAATGATGTTGCTCATCTAAAGACTTCTAACTTTAAAAAAATTGTCTTTAGCATCATGCAAGAACATTGGCTTACTCCCTTCAAACAATCTGTTTGGCCTGTTTAAGTTTTAGCATTTGGCTATGGAGGTGATTGAGGAAGAAAATCAGGGTATCTTGGAGAAAACTGTAGAGGACTTTCTGTGTCACATCTATTTCTACCTGCTCCCACCTACCTGTTCAGAAAACAAAACAACAAAAAAACTGTGTAGACTGTGAACCAATCAGCTAACAATTATGTTTTACTTTTGCCACATCTTCCACAACCTTAGGCCTCATCTGTATTAATGAAAAGAAACTATACAGATAGAGAAACATTGTGAAACCAAATCTGTTGGGTGGTCTTCTGTGGGTTTGTATGTGATCATGTTGTGAAGATGCCAATATTGTTTTTAACTGGAAAAGCACTTCATGTGTTTTTTTAACATCTGTCAAATGCTTATGCCTACAGCCTGTTGAGAGTACTTTTTGTTTCTAAAGGAAAGGATAAAGACAGTTACCAGATTAGCTGTTGCTTACAACAATTGCCAGGATCTCACCTGAGCATAGGAGTTCTGAGTATTGCTGAGATAAGCTGCTTAGAGGTGAGGTCACCACTGCTACTTTTACTTACTTCATCTTCATTACTTACTACGTACTTCACCTTTTGTATAACAGCACAACAGTTTTATTAATATATGAGTGAGCAGTGTGATTTCACCTATTTACAATAATGGAGATATTCTACATGTGTTTTGGCAAGGCCATTAGATGGGGCTTTTTTAAATTCTGGAGTGGCAAGAGAGCAAGGCAGACAAACAAACCAAACCAGCCTTTCTCTATTTCCCTAGTATTTTGGGTCTTGTTGTTTTGGAAAGTGTAGTAAGACTTTCTTAAATTAATGTTATTTTTTGGTTGGTCAGCTTGCATTGTTGTGGTTTGATGTTTGTGGGTTTTTTTTTTTCTGTACCAGATAAATAACAGGGATAGGATCCTTCTTTTTTCTATTCTTTTTCTGACAGTTTGCTGATAGACGAGTTTGGTTTCTTCTAAATTAATCTTTTCATTTGCATCTGCTTTGAAAAAGCAGTTCTGAAAGGATGCATTGCAGATGTTGGCCTGTATCTTTAACTCTTCATGTCTGAATTTATAGATGCTGTTGATTTCCTTAAAAAAGGTGCACTTCCCACTTTACATTCTCATTACAAATTGCCTGACTTCTTTACCTTTACTACAGCCCAGGTTTTCTGCATTCCCTCCCTGAGGTGTTTAGAAATGAACAGTGAAGGAGCTGTACTGGTTAATTCACTTTTACCCGTAAGGTCTTTTGCTGACAAAGGGGCATTTATTTGTCAAAGCCCCACTGGGTAGGGTTCTGCAAATACAATACAGGAATAGTGAAAGGTTGTAATGGAGTAAAGGGAAATAGAAATTATTATTGTCTCTGGGGGCTCAGAAAAGGGGACTCAGAAGGACCCCTCTCCACATCTTTTCTATGATTTCAAGCTGTTCTAAAACAGAAAAATACCTACCCAGTGTCCCGTTATCCCATGCTTTTACATGTAAGCTTGCAAAGGTCTGCAGAACTGTGCTGAGTGCACATAGCTATGGACAAGTAGTAGGAGATTAGATATCTAGTGATATGCCCCAAAATTGGACCTGATGTCTGTAGCATAGTAGGTGTCAGAAGACATGAAGTGGACTCTTAATCATACCTCGGTGTTCCTAGCTGAAAACACCTAGTGGAGATAAATAAGGTTTGAAACAAGATCCCAGCAGCTGTGAATTGCTCCATTTATCTCAGTGTTCTCTTTTGTTTGAGTTCTTCTGAGCCCACAATACTGTCTATTATTTAGTGTGAAATCTTTCACCTGACCTCTATTTATTTAATGCTAACATCCTCAATAGTACCAAAGCAAAATCTGTGTCAGCCTTTGAACTGAAGAGCTCATTTACTCAAATGAGCCAGATCTTCAACTACATTGACCCTTTACACCCTGAGAGGCAGAAAATTTAATGATATGTGTCAGGATTTTCAGAATAATTTCAACTTGAAGAGCATCTTTTATACAACTAGCAATTCCCCTTAACTGCAGCAGTCACTAATTCTTTGTAGCTCTTTTGAGATTCACTCCATAAAAACTATGGTATGGCTTTTAGGGTCACTTACTATACCTCTGTTTCTTATGACAGAAAGCACAAAGGAAAGATTTCTGTGTTCTCCCAACTTATACAGTGGAAACTATCAAGTTCCCAGGGTCTATCTGTCTTTTTCCTATTTGCTCTTTTAACATACTGAGGCAAACCAAAATTCCTGTCTGTGCTGATGTTCTGCTATACAGTTGGGCACATTTTTCCCTCAGAGGTTAGAAAAAGAAATACAACAAAAACCTATCAGGGTATAAGATCAAGCCTCTAACAGTGCTTTCTCTGTACAGCTTCCCAGATCCATGTGGAACTTGGGAAATTGAAATTGCACTGAATATTGAAATTTTTAAAAAACCCACTTTTTTTGGTGGGTGATTTTGTTGTTTTTTTACCCACTAACCTTCTCTAAGGTAAGGTGCTCCAGAGGAATTAATTAGTGTAGAAGCTAGTGATTAAAATCTGAGTATGAGCATTGATATAGGGATCTTTAAGAGTTGGATCTGTGAACCAAAAATGTGTTATCATCATGTAGTAATAGATTACAATTGTAGACTGTTCAATACTTCTGCTGGCTATTTTTTCTGCAGCAACTACATTCATCATAAAATTGTGGGGTTTTTTTTACTTTAGTGTCAAACTTAAGTATGTTACTGTGAAAGTTAGTGATTTCCCCCTTGCTCTTTGCCTGCATCTTGCTATGGTCACGTAAAAGACGAGTACCTCTCCATAAAGGGCAGAGCTGTAAATGATGAGATAGTGTCTGAAGCTAACAGCCTTCACTCATTGTAATATGTGTAAAGGAATACTGTTATTGTCTTAAGTGGTGCTGTCATGTTCAGCTCCTGCTCAAATTTCCTTCCAAAGCAGCACACTGACTTAAAGAGTCAGCTTTGCACTGCGAAAATAATGGAGAAGATTGGTAGCAGCTCTGACATTCTGTGTTTCTCTTCAATTTCTTCTTGGGTCATTAAAAGTTGAATAGCTTGTTATTTGATTCTCACTCAGGTATGCTTTCAGTACCACACTAGCTATGGAGATGAAGGGCTGGCAATTTCCTGAACCCTGTTGGAGGGCAGAAAATCTGCTCTTTTCAGTGTATGGTATGGGAAACATTCTGGACTTGTAATGATGGATGTTAAGAAAATTCACAAAATTATGTCCAAGCTACCTTTAAGGTAAGAGTAGACGGAGTAGGCAATTATCTTCCAAACAGCTGTATGTATGTAGGTTCCTTGTCAGTTTTTCCTGTGTAAATCTGTTGGCCTGTACCCTTAAACTACATTTGCATGATGCTCATTACAGCAGTTTTCAAATTAAGTAGCCAAAATGGACTGTCTACAGATCTGCTGCAGCTTCCTATGCCTTACCTTCTTTGTGTAGACAAGCCCACACAAACATTTTTAACTTTCTGACAATTAAGAGGAAAGAAATGGATTTTTCTTTTGTTTAATGGTGATGAATACCTGTGTTAGAGCCTACTTATAGTTATAACTATATTAGATTTTTCTACTGCAGGCTCCAGCTCCCTAGAGCAATAAAAGTGATACTTTTTTATTTCCCTTAGGAGAGCAAATCCTTCCCTCTACCCCACCCGCAGCCAAGAAGCAGCAGCATAAGTGGCACATAAATTTGTGTGGTGGCTGGTTTTGCTAATGGGTTCCAGTGGCTACATGCATCATGTCATTAGAGTGTTTTCTGTAACCCAGAGTGTGTTGAATCAATTCCAGGTAACGTGTGGATCACAAAGCCATGTCTTACCACTAATGATATGTAGCCAATGTCCCTGAGTCCATTTCTCAGTCACCTATCATGCTGTTTTTCATGAGATCTAGTGAAAACAGCATTTTGCTTCTCCGATTCAAGAAAAAAAAAATTGGCATGCAAGCTCATAAATGAATTTTTCTCATTCTACTGTAAACTGCCATTACTATTGATCCATGGGTAGTCCTCCCCGCTCCATCTCCTCTTTTTCTCCATAAAGATCTGTAGACTCTCTAACTTTTCTTTCACACTGGTGTCCTGAATATCTTTCCTTGGTTAAAGTAGCTATGTCATTCAAAGTAGAGAATTTCAGAAAAATTTGAAGATATAATAGTCAGATTCATGATATATCAAGGTATAGATCTGTCTGGAGAGGATTGGGAGAGAAAAATAAAATGGTCCTTCGTATCATGCACATCAACAACATGGGATTGCTTTTTTAGAATAATACATCAGTGACTGTTCCACCATTGAAAGGAAAAAAGCTTATAGCTGGATACAGACACAGAACCTTATAGTGAGGATTAATTTTAATGTTTCAGGACTGGTTTGTTTGTCATGTTTGATCCCTATTAATAAAAGTATTTTTAAAAAAGTCTTTAAATTTATGGAACTAAAGAAAACAAACGGAATTTATGCATTACCCTACTTATATATATTGTTAAATGTTTTAAAATTAGAAATATTAGCTAAAATATTTGAAAAACAATACTGTTTGTTACTCTAAGATCACTTTAAATTTTCTTTCTTTTGTAGATATTTTAAGACTCCTTTTTATAAATTGCCTTTAGCCCTTTTTATTAGCTTTGGTTATAGCTATTGGCTCTGTTAATGGATTTTATTTGTTTCTGCTTGTGTCCCAAAACCAAATTACTGTAACTAATGTACCACTGTAACTTTTCATAACTGTCTGCTGCTGAAAGCAAAAAGCAAATTCACCAGGTCAAAATATTAACACTTTTATGTCCTATTAAGTATCAAGTCAAAGGAAATTGTGCTAGTGTCTACAGGACTCAGCATTAAACCTACCAAGTTTAATGTACTGTAGCAGATTGAGATTTGACACAATTTCCCTCGGCGGAAATCGTCCTCACTATTACCGTGCCCGTTCTAAGCAGCAGAAGTGGGATAAAGCACAACAAAAATGAGCCCCATTTGGAACATATGTTATCTTCCAGCACGCTGATATGTGTAGTAAACAGTGTTTAAAATAGTCTGAGTAGTGAGTAGAAAACTTCAGGGCTGCTGTCTAGGTAGAGAAGTGTTGCTGTTTCTTTCACGTTTAACAGGCTGTCTTCTACATTTTTGATTTGTGAATCTTTTTGGCTTTCTATGCAAATAGACTTACTGCAGTATTAGGGAAATAATAGATGGATGTTCCTTCAGCTTTGACTGTATATTCAGGTGTTACAGTAATTGATGAGGAAAGAGAATGGCTTTCCAGATCATGCAGCAGTGGAATAATGTGGCGTTGTACACAAGAGCATTGTAGAAATTAGAGTAAACACAGCAAATGTTCGATTTAAGTTTGTTTTTCTCTAACAAAATTCATTACGTTCCATGCCAATTTTGTTCTGATTTGGGTTTTTTTCCTCAGTGACTTTCTCCAGGTCTGATGATGCTGGCCAATAACACTGTGAATAATTAACCCAAAGTCATCTATGACAAGCTAAAAAACTATTTCTTATAACTTGTTTTCTGCATCACTGAGAGAGGTTATATTGTTGCAGACTCCATGGTATAAAATCTCAGTTGCCACTAGTTTCCTATTAATTTTTAACACATGCTTTTAGAAAGATGTTCTTCCATATCACTATGGTACAGACTGCAACACAGAAGAAGCCAGAAGGTTGATACTTAGCCTAACATGCAAACAAGGGGGAAATTGCTGCAGATTTGAAGGCAGAGAGTAAACACAGTCCATGAATAACCAGGGATGATATTGTGTATGCAATCAAAGCTCCTGTGGATATTTCAAGCAAACTTGCCCACAGATGCTTTAGAATAGAAACTATTGTTTATCATTTTCTCTTTCTTGTGTTTCTTTAGTTTTACATACTGGTAATTCCAAGTGTGGCAAGTAAGTTCTGACACAATGGCTCCTTACAGAGCTCATTTGCTTTACTTCAAATATATTAAAAGAGCAAATACTAAATTTGACAAACTTGAAAATAATTTTAATGTCCTTTTTACTTTTTTTAAAATTTTATTTTCAAGTTTGAATTTAATTTCTTAAAATAGAAAAATAACAATGCTTAATACTCTGTACTAAAGTTAAGCCTTTGCTCTACATTTTTTCAGAATATTTATAATGGAAACTCTAATTTTAAGCTTATGCATGTATCTGTTTTTCAGTTCTTTCTTTTGTTTATCTTCCTAGATATCTATGTATCTGCATTCATCTTGTTTATGTGTCAGATTTTAGAGATGCTCTATTAGTAGTAGTGACAAAATGCCCCTTATAGTTTGGTTGGCCGTGCTAGGGTTCAGGAGCACCACTAATATAAAGCTGGTTTTTGTCCCGTTTGGATGTTTGTAGAATAGACTGTTTACCATCAGACTATCCCAAGACTGGTAAAATGTAATTCTCACTACTTTTGTAAGATTCTAATTCTGTTGGGCAGCAGAATTAATACAGTCACAAGCAAACTCAAGTGGAAATAAGTAATTAGAGTTAATGCTCTCTATTTTATAAAGCCAAAGAAGCATTCTTAGGAAGCCAGATCTTCATATAATTTATCCCTTTCATATTGTTTTCTTGGCCTGGCAGAACAAGGTAAAATACAATTTTGTTAAGAGCTCCAGAGGGCTATTTTATAAACAAGCCCTTTTACAAACAGAACTGTCTAACTGACAGATGCTTCAAAATACATTTGGAGTGCTTTATTTCATTGGATAAAGAGAAACACATTTACATTTTTCCCCTTCTATATCTGTAACATCATTAAGTTCACAGTGACTTCTTTAATATTTTATTGAAATCCTCTGCAGGTACATTGACTGTGCTTATATTTTAGCAAAATCTTTCATGTAAGAACACCTTAGCCTCCAAATACCTTGTTAAATTATTTTCACTACAGTTTTGCAGCACTTTAAATGCTTTCCATTCTGACAGACTAGCAAATAACAAAGCAGTATGTTTCATCAGCTTGTAGACAATTAAAAATACTTTCTATTGTTTGAAGTACAAAACATTCCTATTTTTGTCAGACCAGCCAACAAGATTTCCAACCAGCAATGTTAATTCATATTTTCTCCTTGTTATACTACTGTAGAAAAAAACTCCCTTTATATAATCAATTGTATCATTTTATCAGTGTTTTTTTTTTATCAGAGCAATATGTGTGTAGAAAGGTTTGGTCTTTTTCCCCAGTAATAAGGTTAAAATATTGACAGTGAAATGGATGGGTGATTGCTCTACTGCTCAATGTCACGGAAAGTGGAAATTACTTCATTACACCAATAGGGTCAGCTACCCCAGCTTTTAGCCTGGAGAGCATCTCCCATTCTGAGGCTGTTAGTCCTAAATTAGCCCTTCCAGTGGTGCTTAATACTTAAATAGTCAAGCAGTGGCCCAGCTGGACAACACTCAACAAGTGGTCCATAGAATTGTATCACCCAATTTCAACTAAGACACTAATGTTGCATTTTTAAAGGGAAACAATCCTGATAGTTAAAAAGAAAATTAGAAAATAAATTAGTCTGTGTTCTAGGAAGTTTGGGAGGGAGTGATTTTTAAATCTACAAAATACAGAGGGTAGAGATTGAATGCTTAGATTCCATTTGATATAATGTATAGCAGTATGTTCTTCCATGTGATGAAGTGTGTTTTCAGGTTTAAGACTAAAAGCAAATCATCAGGGTAATTTTCTTTCTCTTATTTTTTGGGGTTTTTTTTAGTTATTTCTGGGGTGGTTTTCAGCAAATGTATTTGTATTTTGTTTGCTTTTGGTTCTGATTTCAGAAGTCCAGCAGATTATAAGCACACTTTTTATTTAGGTTCCCTGTCTGTTTCCCTGGTCTGTTTTCTATCAGTTGTTTAAAATATGAATGTCCAAGCAGATTTGAGGAGCAGAAGATGGGCAAAGGAGGAAAATGTTCACTGTTGACTTGGCAACTCCAAGTCTTATCCTAAGGATTAATGGGGCCTATAAACTGTTAGTATCATCCCTGTCTTCCTGAAGTTTGTCATGAAGGGTCACACATTACTTTTAGAAATGCCAGTTGAATGTTTCCTTTGCTTCTCAGAGTCCTTTTTCATGGACTTCTAGTATCTTTTTACCCTTTTACACAGTTGAGTCTCACAGCCAGGGAATCATCCATCCCCATTGGCTTCTGAATCAAAATGTTGCCTGAACTGTACCCACAAAGATTAGAATTACAGAATCACAGAGTCACAGCATGTTAGGGTATTTTGGTATTCTGGTTTCATAAATCTGGGCATCTTAAGTTTAGGGTCCATAGTTAAATAATTTAGTCTACTATCCTGTATCTCACAGAGCATCATATATTGCACATTTACGTGTGTATTGCTCTCCAAACCCCAGAATCTGTCAAAGCATCACTGTTTGGCAAAAGCACACCTTTCAGAAAGGTACTGCTTTTGTATTGAAATGCCACAGAAGAACTGCCAGTTTTCTTGCTACTCACTTCTAGGAGGTTAATCAGCCACCTTCTTACCAAAACAAAAATTATGCTTCATTGCTTCATCCTCATTTGCATTTGCTTGGCCACCAATAGTTCTAAGTATTTCTCCGCTAGATTATAGTATCATGTCTATCCGGGGTTGTTTTTTCTGTTGAAGATACTTATCCTTTGTAATCAAGTCAGTTCTCAATCTTCTTTTTCAATAAGTGTAACAGATTAAGCTTTTCAATCCGTCTCTGTAAGACATTTTCTTCAACCCTCAATCATTCCGGTGGATGTTTTCTCTACCCTCTCAAGCTTTTCAACATGCCTTTAACACTAGGGATAACTTTTCTGTCAAGTAATACAGAGAGAAATAAGCCTAAAGAGGTGTGTTTCCTTTTAAATATAGTGGAAACAACCCAAAATAACTGCCACAAAATCAGACTGCATTGTATATGGGTTCATTAAAGACTGTTAATATTTGACAGAAATTATCAGGATAGCAATTCCTATCTGGGATGAGCCTTTTCACCAGTCAAAAGGACTGCCTTGGTGGAAGAGGCTCTAAAACCCCTTGTTACTGCTGACAGAGCAGGTCCATTCAGCACTGGAATAAACCCTCTCCCCAGGCAGGTCATAAGGAATCATGGGATCCTACAGAGGGGTGTAAGATTAAAGCAGTAGTCTCTTCCGTTCCACATCCCACTAGATTGTGAGTGACACTTTCCCTTTGTCCTTTTATCCTAGCATTTCTCTGCCCAGGCTTTTACTCTGCTCTCATTTCTTGCTGACACAGCCAGTCTGGCTCACTCATTGTTTCAGCACTTTCCATCCTCAGTCACAGTTGCTAGTGAGTAGAAATGCCACCTAATCAGAATGCAGCTACCACAGTCATCAGAATGATTACACAGGTTGCAGGGCAATGAATATTCAGCACTTCTGCCTCCCTTATTGAAACAGGGACTTCTCCTAGTCCATAGTCCCATTTCCACATTACCTTCATCTGAACGATAAACACCCCTTGCTCCAGGAGGAAAGGGGGAAAGAGACCAAGTGTGCATGTTGAATGAAAGCTTTTTACTTTTTACATTTTTTTTTTCCTAATATCTGTATTTTATAATTTAGGTTGAGGACAATATTGAACTCTTTCTTGTATTAGAATCATTCCTTCAAGACTAAATTTTTAAATAGCTTTAATTACACTATAGAGAAGGTAAGACATGACTACTGGTTTAATCTTCTAGATGGTCTTGCGGATTAAAATTAGATTTATACATTTGCATAATAAAAGTAATGTTGTGAAAGAAAGCAGTTTGAGTATGTGAGAGATAATTGCATTTGTATGACTTGCCTTGGGGCAACCCTTATTGGATTGAGCTCAGCAGCAACCATTATACCACTGAAGCATTTTGCATTTTTATGTAGCAGTGCAATAGAATTCAAATTTTATGCACAATTAGTCTTGTATTGATGTATAGTTTGTAGGTAGGCTTAAGCTATAAAACTGAGTGTAAGTCTCTAATGCAGCTTTTTGTTTGGTGGGAGGGAGGGGAGCAGAAAAAAATAAAATCCAGTTTGTGAAAATGGTGAAATTTCTAGGAGTCCAGAAACATTAATGCAATTCTATTGGTTTCCATGCAGTAGCCTGGATTACCAATCTTCTACAATGCATCCCCTGGTACAGTATTTAATACACAAGAAGTTCAACATGAGTATTGACAAATCCTGTGACAGCTTTAATGACGTCTCTTAAATTTGAATTTCTCCCCTACCATTTGCCTTTGCACACTACAATATCTGAGAACAGAGCTGAAGCTATTTACGACTTGAGTGCATAAAATAGAATGCTGATGCTGCTCACTGTGTTCTAATAAGCAAACAGTATTTAGTAATTTGCTCAAATATGGCCAGCAATATTATCAGTATTAATTTAGGAAATGGTTATTAACAGTTTTCCACTCAGCAAAGCAGAACACACAAACACAGCAGCAGAAATGGAAGGGTTTCTTTGCAATACTGACATCCTAGAGTATTTTGCAATATTCCTTCACAGCTGACATGACAACAGAATGACCTGATTAAGCATAACAATATTTCACACAGTATTCGGATTTAAAGGCAAATATTCGGTTTCTTTGTTCATTCTGATGGGTTTTAAAGAAACCAAATACCAGCTAAGAAGGCAGATATCCTTATAGCCACACATGAATTTATAACAGTCAGCCTCTCAAATACATCTTTCATTCTGTGCAGGAGTGGGACAGACTCAGAATGCTAATGTATCTCATAAGTCTCTTAAGTTTTATGGCTTGTTCTTTTAAATTTATCCATGGGACTCCACAAGCCTTCTCTTTGTCAACTGCCCTCGTTGCATGACACCCACCAAATCACTGGGGGTTTCTAATGATGAGCCAAAAAATGTCATGCAGGTAGATGTTTCCTGTACATGCCTAATCTTGGGAATTTATGCTTTCTAGATAATATATTTGAAACTAGTGATGTTATTTTTCTGGACATATGGTCTTCATACTACACACCCCTATCCCTGATACTCTTTATTGTCTTGAGATAGTCTTTTCACTGCTTCTTGATGATCACTACTTCCCTAAACATACATTCAGTGTTGGGTTTTTTTTACTGTCTGGTGAAACGAAACCCTTATTGAATCTAAACTTGAAAATTTCTTCTCTATAATAAAGATCTTTTACTATAGACAATGTTAACAATTTGTAAGAGAATATAAGAAGTCCTAACTGAATTTAAGTAATGATTTCCAAAGTAGAGCTATAAATCTACTACATTTGAAGTTCATAAGGTCTCAAGGGAAAGGGAACTTATGGCCACTAAAATGAATAATCTGTAAACTGCTGGCAATTCACACTGTTACTGGGACTAGTAATGTCTTTGATGGGAGCCTTTGAGTTAGAATATTAAAACAATTGCATGATAAGCTAATACAGCAGCTCGTACACATGAAGTCCTAATACATCAAATGATTTGTGTTAATTCTTTCTCCTGCAGCTCTAGCAATTATTGTAAATCTTAAGTTGTATTTTAATGCTCAGGACATACTATAAATCAAAACCTAGATTTGAGAAATTGTCATCCCAGCAAGTTAAGTTGTAGAGAATCTCACTAATAAGAATTGACAAAGCAAATTATATTTCCACTTGAGGCTTGGACTAAAATTTTCTTTGAAAGGAATTTATCCTTTGTAAGCACCACATCTCTGTTGAGTTTTCAAAATAACTTCACTTTGGCCTAACTCTACTTCCATTTTAGGACAATGAGAACTTTTTCACTATAACTGCAATTTTAACTGCGACTTTAACAACTTTGTTTTCGCTGAATTAAATAGTAAGTTCATACTAATTGCAGCTGAGGGAATAATTGACCTTCTGTAGTCCGGATCTGTTCTTGCATTATGACACTAGAGATCAATAAAGGAGCAGAACATGCAGGACCCTTTCACATGTGGTGTTGGAAGAGAAGCAGGAAGATTTTTCCACAGACTTGGTATCTAAAGCAGTGAATTAAAAGTGAAAATGAAGGCAGCCTGGCACAAAAGCAGCCTATGCCTATGCCAGGGACCTCCTCTAGCCTCCAAACCAGGGCATCTGCATGCAGAAAGCCTTTGGGAAATGACCCCTGAAATGTTACTGCTCTGAACCCATTCTTGGGTGTTTTTTAAGGTAATGCAGGGTCCAGAGTTACACCAGGGACCATTCTCATAGATTAAATTACCACCTTATTTATCTAAGAGTACAGAAGTAGTCAGTGTTTCACTAGTTTCACAGAAAAGGATCTGAGCCAATTTCAAAGCTGAAAAGCAGTTTCTATTTCTTGATCTCTTAGAATGTGTCCTAAATATATCCATTCATTTCCAGAAGTTTTCTTTGGGCATTTCATATGTTTTTGGCAAAATCATATGTATTAGTAGTCCTGGTAGGATTGATTTAACATCAAGAGATTGTAAAACCTGCTAAAACTCCATCAGGTATTTTTGTCCTCAGGCAGATTAGTCATTTCTTGAGGCATAATTTCTGAGAAAAGCAAGGAAATTTTTGTGTGCAGTTTCTCACTCTACCCATATTCAAGTCTGGGTTCTGGCTAGTTTGACAATGTTCAGCAAATATTGCAAAGTGTACTCAGGTATTTTCAAGACCAGATGAAAAAGAATCTTTGTTCTCAGTGATGTCTCTCTTTCATAGAGACCGATTAATCCTGGTTTAGGAGTGCCTTTGGCACTCCTAATTCCCAGACAGAATTTGTCCCTAAAATGATTTCCAACCTCTGAATTTGTCCCTAAAATGATTTCCAACCTCCAAATCTCATCACATCTAATCACAAGAAAATAGCTTTCAATATTACAGCATCCTTTATTCTCTTGTAAATTCAGAGGGGTCAAGAAGAGAAACTGAATATTTTTGAGCCAGTGTCTAGCTGAAAAGACAGTTCCAATAACAGCTTTGTAGACTCTTAAAACATTTTAGGTATTTCACACTTGTTTATATGCTGAACTTTCCCACATACACATTCGGAGGGGCTTGGGGACAGTTTTCAGCCACATGTTAAAATACCGAAGATAGTTTAGGTTCATGGGAGACGTTTTCTGTCCCACATCTTTCTGCTCATGTAGTTATTGATGTTTATAAAATTGCCCTGGTGTTTTTCATAGATATTGTCTTGACTAAGATGATAAAATAGTAGTGAAATAAATTACACTTTTCTTCACACATTTCTTGCTTAAGAATTAATCTTGTAGGTATGGTTGACAAGGAAATAAAGGCAAACTTCTAAAATTATTTTAACTGCCTTGCTCAAAGCTTTGCAAAAACACAGAATTCCTGTAGAAATTTTAAGCTTCCTCTGAGGACTGTGACCGGATTCTGCCATATTTGGTCAATGTTCTTGCCTCATCACTTCCAAGGCCTTCATGCCCAGCTCAGCAAGGCCTTGATGTTACAAAGTCCTTTGAATTTTACCTAAAGGGAACTAAAGCCCTTTCACACTCCAGCCCTGCTTTTTGTTTCATTTGACATTACTCAATAGGTTTTGCTCTGTCTAAATTAGAACAGCATCTAATAGCTGTCTGATTGCATTCATCATTGCTGCAGCTTGACAGGTCTGCAGCATGAAGGTCATATCAAATCCCAGTTCACATAAGGCAAAGTTCTGATTTATTTCCATCCAGAATGCTTGCAAGGCAATGACAGCCTCCTGGACTTTTTTCACATATATGCTGTGAACTGGTTAGAAACAGACTTCTGGATGTAAGGTTTACTTAATTGAAGTCTTGGGGTACTCACCCTGCTACATATTGATAGGTGTTTTTATTACTTCTGTGGGTGATGAATCTTCCATTTTCTTTTCACTGTATGTTTTTCATAACACACATTAATTTTAAATTCATTACAAATTTATCAGTGCTGATTAACCACTAGGTCAGTGATATGCCCTTCCAAAAACATTTCCATTTAGATGACAAGTTTATTAAAGTACTGCCTTCAAGTGATACAAGTAAGATTCCACTAAAAAGTCATATATGATACACATGAAAGGGGATTTAGGCCTACAAAGAAATGTTTGCACATTCTTTTCCACAGAGACTGAAGAATTCATTTTCTCAGAAATGGGTAAACTTGTATGCTTTGTATAGAGAAAAGAGAAATGAGTGAGCAGCTGAGTGGTGTTACTTGCTGGCTGGAGTTAAACAACTACACATAATTAGTAGGCTTTCAATGCCAAAACATCTTTAAAAACCCACAGTTGGCAAAAATTAAAATACTCCTTAGGCTGCTATGAATCATGACTAAGTTGAATTAGCCTCTGTTAGACTCTAGAAATTAGGGATGGAAGGGGCAAACAGTGTACCTCAATACTGCCTCCATGCTATGTCTCTTTTCATTCAGATTCCTCCTGAGTTCTTATACACTGCACAAACGTTTGTATATGTCACTGTTGGAAAAATTGCATGTGAAATACGGAGAAATGAAAAACACTGAACGCAGCCCCTGCAGCTATCACCGTCAGTTGAATTTCACAGAGGATCTTGAGTGATAGGTCGGCCCAAAATTCTTCTTAGGGGCAAAGATCTTGTCAACATTGAGCATACTGTCAATCTGGCTATTTAAGTTTGTTATTATTTCTTATAAATCAAGGACTTGAGGACATGTTTCTCTGTTTTTACTAAGGCAAACCTGTTCTGCCTGTGTTCTCAAAGGAAACTGCAAGAACATGTGAGTTTGCTTTACTCCTTGAACTACCCTGAGTTGAAGTTTGGGAAGTTGCATTCATGAAACACCATTCCATGGTTCAGAAAACGAATTATCTTCCTGTCAACACTACCTGTACTTACCTCTAGATCATATCCATCTTTATCTGATCTTTGACACTTCTCAAAAAGGACTAATGGGAATAGCCCTTAGAAGTGCCATCTCCGTGTCTGCTCACAGAGCCTCCAGCCCCTTTTGTTCTTCCCAAGGTCATTCTGCAGAGCAGCACGTGTCCACACAGGCTAACATGGACAAAAAGCTTATTTGTATGGGCTCTAGCAATTTTTCAGTGGCTTAATACTTGTGAGAAGCCACACATCAACTGGTGTGTCTAGCATATTTATCAGGGGACTCCTTTTGTCACTCTCAAGCTGATAACTATTTCTTCATTAAATTTTTGTTTGTTGCTAGTTCCTTCTCTATATCTGTTCCTGCTAGGGACTGTAACAGTCTGCATGCAAAGTGACCAGCCATGTTCTTCCCTGCAGTGAGGCCATTTTCTTCTGGGAGATGTGCATTCAGCTCTCCTGTCTTTGGATGCCCCCCACATATTGTATCAATGGTACCAACTCAGAGAGAGGTCTCTTGGATTACAGATGTATCTGTAATATAACACAACCCCCTTCTTCTGCTCCTCTCCTTGTATCATTGAGAGGCTGTCAGCTACCACACTGCAACCCATCCCTTTCCTGGCCTCATTTGTCAGGAAAATATAGGCCACGGTCCTGCAAATGCAGTCCAATGCCTGGGTTGAGGCATCGTGGTCAGTGTGCTAATGGATCTGGCCCTGAGAGCTTGCAAGTTAAAGAAAATCTGACATGAAAAATAGCTCTGCTGTTACTGAGTGTCTTCAGAGCTCTGTATTTGTTCTGTATGCTGCAATCCCCATCTCCTCTTCTGTATACCCACCATCAGATTTCCTGGTGAAACTACCCCCATTTGCTCTTCTTTCTTCACTAGCTACAAATTATTTAGGCTGCTGGTTACTCCATCTGTCCTCCAGCCTGGCTAAGCCCTACTTCCTTCAAAATAGAATTAATTTCTAAGCACTCAACTCAGACTCATCATAGCTGTCACATGAGAATATTACAGACTGAATAAACTGCAGCTTGCATTCTGCCAATGAAGCAATTTATTAGTAAAATTTTCCTTTAAAAATAGAGCTACTCTAGGCCCTAAAGTTTGTTTTAAAAATAGTTGTATTACTAAAGCAAGATAATTATACGAGAGCTGTTACTTAAAGGACATCTTCTGGCTTTTTGTGCAGGCTTCAGGGATAGTAATGGGTGGCTCTAATAACTGTTTTCCCAAGAAGCCAGGTAAATAATCCAGATTAATTAATGAAAGAGAAAAAGAAACAGTATGTACCTAGTGCACTGAAATAGTTAATTTTAACTGTTCTTGTCTTTCCATTTATTATGGGCCACATGCTATCTAGGTTTGAGGTCCTTGTTTCTTCTAGAAAAGAAAACTGAGGGCACCAGCCAGATTGTCTTATCCTCAGGAATATTCTTCATGAGCTCAGTACAGGCTCTGTATAAATAGCAAGTGCTCCAGCATCCTCTGGGTATGGGTTAGGTTGTGAGGAATGTTGTACTCTTTATGAAACTCCAGGGTTTCACATCTAGGGTTTAGAGAAATCATTCTTCACAGTATTCAAATTCAAGTCTGTAAGGCACATATGCAAAAAAAGCATTCTGTTTCTATTTCTCTTTTATTTGAAGAAAAGAAGCTGACAATATAATACACAATGTACAGCAGAATATGGTGCCTTTGCAAATATTGTGTAGTTAAGTGTTAATTACCCTACACTTTGCTTATATTACTTAATCACATGCTTCAGGGGCAGTGGAGAAATTCCACTGAGTATCAGTCATTGTCTAGTGTTGAATTTCCAATTCTGTGTCATTTCATCTGTCAGAAAATAAAATGATCCTTGTAATTTTCTTGTTATTGCATGATCTTTATAATGAAAATTACAAAGCTACTTATTACAGAGTACATATATAGTGCTCTTTGAGAAATATTTGTCCTTTAGAAGATGAAAAGGAGGAGGCTGATGGTTATTTTCTTTGTTCTTACTCTTTGTTTGCTATCCTGATCTTTTATTCCTCAGTTTCAAATTTCAGATAAAAGCTTTTTGATGTTGATTTTCATGTGTCATTTTGGAATTATCAGATTTTTGTCCATTTTGTTTCTTCCCTCATGCCTGACACCCCATTTTAGCTCCCACATCCTTAACTCCTTGGAGACTAGGCAAGCCATTTTGCACTTTTGTATAACGACCACTTGCTGGCAGAACATGGCAAGGCAGACTGATCCTGGGACAGCAGTCAGCCAGCTGTGCCATGCCATGCTGTGCCAGTGGAGCATGCTGTGCAGGGTCAGCCATACCCCTGTGATAAGCAAGGAAGTCCTAGGGCTGGGACAAGCTGAGGTGGAGCCAGGAAGGCAAGACAGGTTCATGTCATACGTGGCAATGGCCCAGGTTTGGCCTCAATGCTGCTGCAGCATTGCTCGAGGTGCTAGGATGGAGATGCAAACTGATTTAGTTTACAGAGCTGACTGTCAGCATGTCACTGATAGTATTTTTGAACATGCTTTCCAGTAAGACTCATAAGTGGTGGCATTGTTTGGAGCACACAAGGTCAAAAGCAGCCAGCATGGTACCAGTCCTTCATCTGCTGCCTCATTTATTTGGCATCCTGTTCAGATTAAAAGATCATCTGAGTGAAAGTCAAAAGGGCAATTAAGATCTTAGGAATTATTAAGAATGACAAAATGTTATTTCTCTGTGGTAAATCAAGAGCACACCCTCTGCACACACTAACTGCACTTTTGTTTATTGCCTCTGAAAAAGTGCTAATTGTTTAAACGTAGGGCAGCAAAGATGGATAGAGGTTTGGAATAGTTTGTGTGTGATGAAGATGCTTACTTGTTGTTCTGACAAGAGACATCTTAATCAACATGGGACAGAGCTTTCTAAAATCATAGGAGGAATGGAAAAGCTTAAAACATATTTACCTGCTTTTATTATGTGAGAACTGGAGATAACCATAGAACTAGAGGCAGTTGGTATAAAGCAGAGAAAACTCATCCACTGCAAAATAAAATTTTGGACATTAGTGCTTAAGGATACTGTAGAGAATAAAAATGCTTAGAGTGGCTAGATACATTGGTGGAGAATTCCCAGTTCCCAGGAGTGCAAGGGAAGAACGTGATATGATTCTATGATATGATATGTGATCTGGTTGCATCCTCAATCAGAGAATGCTCCTAAACAGCAGTCTGCAGATAAGGATAGTATACAAACATATTTAACCCTTTTCTTGTTTATTATGCTCTTCTCATAACATCTATTCTGGGCCTGTGCTAGAGGCACGGTACTGAAAGGTGGATTTTTTGATAGGTTCAGTATATTTATCTATAGTGCTTACTGCTAGCTCCAGCTAGGGGGGAAATGAGAAGGAAGAGGAAGGAGAAAGCAGCAGAGCTGGATGATTTCTACCTTTTGTGCATTGTGGAGCTCAGTGTTGCATCTCTGTCACAAGTGTGTGTTATGTCCAGTCAGTATTGTGGAGCACAGTGCAACCCAGTCCTTTTTTTGCACTTGCTGACCTCTCAGAGATTATTTTCCCAGCTTTTTCCTGCAGACAGTAATGCTAACAGCCAGCAACCATTCTACAATATGTTCAAGCCTATTATTTTCTGGCCAATATAGATAGATTACGAGACCTAACTTTGAAGGTAGTTAGCTTTTCAACTATTTAGATGGAGGCTTGGCTCAGCTGGGGAAAAAAATGCAGGCAATTATTTCTAACTCTGGGTTTCTTCTTTATCTAATGTGCAATTTTCTGAAATACTGCTCTGTCTTTTATCAAGAACTAGACGCTAGCTGGCTTGGAAAATCTGAGATAAGGAGTCTCTGAGGCAGGAGTAATTGGTTGTTGTAGATTGGGACAAATTAGAACAGTGCTTGGCAGAATTGTTTAGTGTACTGTATACATGCCACTTATTTCAGCTACTTCTATCATGTTTTCCTTTGTCTCCATTTATTTATCTATTTAATATTGTGATAGTCATTGACATTAGCTTACTTTCCTACACGAGACCCTGCTGAACAACAAAGACACAAAGCATTAGCATGAGCCATAAAAATGTCACATGTCCTCTTAGATTATGCACAGTCTGTCTTTAAATGTTAGCATTAACCCTCAGTTCCCTTGGATCTGCAGATACAAGACTGAAAAAAATGCAAACTCACACTGTGGTGTAATTTATTTATTTTTATTGCAAATGTTTATGTTTGCCACATTTTCCAGGTACGGAAAGAAGTTAGGAAGCTATTATTAGAGTTGTTGGAGATTCAGTTGATTAAGGACCTGTCACCTGAATCAGTTTTATATCACAGCTCTTCTAATTCAGTAGCTACTGAAGAAAAAAAAATAATCATTGTACCTTTCAGATGTTTGCTACCTTGATTTGTTTTGTCCCAGTGAAGGAGGATATAGTCCTAATGATCTCAAGTGTGCTGTGTTCCTCCAACCCACTCTCCATCAAATTCCAAAAGTAACAAAGAGTAAAAATAAAACTAGATAATGCTCCACAACCTTCAAAGGGGAACAATAAATACAGAGAGAGAAAGGAAGGGAGATGTGCATACACATACCAAAGAATATTTTGCAGCAAAGTTAACTTTTGCATTCAATGCCCCAGACAGCTTGGTGGCCACCACACTGTTTGCTAATAACTGCAAGAGGTGTAAGTAGAATTAAAATAGAGACATGAGTGAAAAAAACCTGAATGTAGCACCCATTGATGAAACCTCTGCAATGGGTCGTTGCATGAAATTAGCAATGTGCAACAAGTTAGGAAAGGCATACTTGGTATAACCAGTAAATCTCTAAATGGAGAGTCACAGTTGGCTGTGGAAGCAGAGACAGAAGAATGATCAGTGACAGCAATCTGCAACCAAACATCAAAAATCCTGCTTTGCTCCTATTTTCCACCTCCCCTCTTCCCCTCAGTAGCCATCCATCAGGCTGCAATAGGCTTTCTGCTGGCCAGTTTGTGTCTTGTAAATTGACAAGAGAAGGGAGAATCACTTTGCCTGGAATCCCTGCTAAATTACATGAAAACAGGATTTATGCTGCATGTAAACTGTGTACATCCAGTCAGCTTTTAAGTGGAAACCAATTCTATAGTGTGTAAGCATCATTGATTTGTTAATCTGAGATTTATTTTTTTTTTAAACAAGCTGATGTGGATTAGCCAGTTCTGACTGTATGCCTCCTACACATCATTTGACTGCTGGATAGCTTTGTGCGAAAAGCACTAGAAATTAACCTTTGAGGCCTCTGCCTATAAATAAATTATTGATCCTTAAAAAAGAATCAGATAATCCCATTAGTTACAGTTTTCTGTAGCCTGGGTCTAAATTCTGCCATACAGAATCGTTTATCATAATTAATGAGCTTTTTCCTGAAGCAGACAGGAGCTAAGCTACAGTAGATAGCAAATCCTGAAGGAACTGCTACATAAGAGCAGTATGAAGATTTTCCAACTGATTTGATGCTTAAGGGATGTTTTGTTTCCCCTCCAAATAATTCTAAGGGCTTTTAGCTTTTATGTATGCTTTTATAGCTGTATATCCAATAATTCTGTCAGGAAAAAAAGTGTCTCTGAAATTTCATGCATGATGGTATTCTGGAGCCAGACTGAAATAGAAGGAATGAATTTCTGATCCATGACATAACAGACACAAGTGGAAAATACATAGTAAGCAATGTAATATTGAAAGGCAGAAGTGATACAGAGTTCAATACTTAACATATAAATGACTGCTTTGAAGTACTCCACAGAAAAAAATAGTTAACACAGTGTCAAAAGGTAAGTGTACCTAGTGTTATTTTTTTACAACTGCAACTCGGTGATCTGCTGAAATGAAGCAAAGTCAAGTGAGCATTTTAATGACATGAGAAAAAAACAGCTGAACCTAGAGTTAGTTTCAATAACTTGACTTTCCATTTTGCAAAAGGTAATAACTCCAGAGGACACTCATGACTAAGCTCTGTTTCTCTGTGTCTGGGCAAGGAAGAGACTGTGTGTGTGGGAGGGAGAGGGAATTCCTGGGGGACACCAGTTCTGACTTGTCTTGTCAGCCTGCTCAAGTGTTAGCATCAAGGTCAAAGGCGTTCCAGTCCTAATTTCTAGTGTCTGCTTCAGCAGTCATAGTGCCAAGCTACATCATTCTAGGACCCCTTTTCAAAAAGGCTCCTCTTTTTCCTGATTGGAAATGATTTATACAGCAATCCCTGTACCCAAGGCATGGGGATGGGGGAGGAAACCCTCTGCAGTTGGATGCTATACCTTGTGGAGTTTCATATATATGGTTAGTAAGGTTGGAGATTTGCTCCCATAGCTGTCTATTCTGGCATCAGACAGCTTAGAAACACTGCACTGCTGAAAGAATACAGAAAAATGTAGCTGAGGGAAAAAATGTGCACGCTCTAGATATGGGAAGAGATTCAAATATTAGAAGAAATAGTGTCATACATAGTGTCTACTTTAATGAAGATATATTGGACTCGGATAATAGAATTATTGTGAGTTTGAAAAAAATCTTAGACAAGACCAACTAATTAGAAGGCACAGCATATCTCTGTGTAAGGTGGTAAAGATAAAAGATGGATGATGCTGGTCTGGATTAACTCAGAAGTTATTTGTGGCCATGTAAGTAAAGACTGGAAGGAGTATCCTCTAGTGTGGTGTGGCAGCTGTTCTGTACTAAATTGCTGGCGTAATCTCATGAAATTGCTTGCACTAATTCACTTCAGTGTTCCGATGAGACCGACGGCATAATGCTGAGCTGTGGGGCTTCTCTCCTGCCCTGCTCCCAGTAAAGCTTGGCCATATCCCCCTGCCTGCCTAGGCCAGTGCAGCCACTGCTCTTGGAGTAAACCGTAACAGCCTTGGAAATTGATGACCACAGTGCAAGTGCAGCATCCTTCTCTGACCCATTAAAAGGGCCTATCCAACTAGCACAGACTGTGCTTTCTCTTTTGTGCACAGTGGACAACGCTGGCAGCAGGCTGGCTAACCAGAGCAGAATATATGTCACTATTTTGTAGTGGGTATTTAAAAACAGATATTCCTCCCCCAGGTAGAAATTGTTTAGTATTCCTCCATCAGCACCACTTCTACCCCTCCTGATCAAAGTATTTTTGCCTGTTTATTAAAAAAAAACCCCAACAACTCACTGGATTGGACTTCAGCTGTACAGTAAAAATGATCAGGAATTGTTTTGCTGTTCTTAATATTATTTTTTAAGTGTTGCAGCAAGGGAGACGGATGTTAAAGTGGTTTGTTTATGTATAGACAGATAAGTCATGTGCCATAAAAATGGCTTGGCCATCTTTGATGCTCATTGACAGATCCAAAGCAAAGCATTCTTTATGAGAAAACGCTGCACTGCCAATAAAGTGATCCCAACAGCCGAGCTTGTGCTGCTTAATTTGTTTCCATGGAGTGATATTATAATTCTGACAGACTGAAAAATTGCCTCGCAGAGACTCATATTGCATTTGTTGCTGAGTGCATCTTTGATATAACATTTGTTATTGTAGTGCTTGGGGTGTCTTCAGAGGAGTAATATTCTAAACGAACCTGGCTGTATTATCCCTTTAATGTAGAGTAGAATTTTGCATGAAATTTTCAGCTTGTTTCAAATGTGTTTCGCCAGCTATTCATCACGAGTGGGCCGTTGAAGAATACAACCGGTATATCACTATAAAATCAGAAAAATCCTTAATGCTCTATCTTTGGGGAACCTCTTGGGTTGTTCCAATTCTTTTCTGTTAGATGAACAGGCAGCATGATCTCTTGTATTTATGCCTGCCTGACAGGTTGGGTTTTTTTATAGTAGAAACACGAATCCCTGTTTGTAATGCAGGATTAACCTGTCTCACACAATATTATTAGAATTAGACCTGACTAGAGAGAGACTTAATTTCTTTTTCTTCTCTATTTAACTTTAGTTTTCATCCCACACCAGCTTTTTGCACTCCCAGGAACACTCTGCCTCTTATGTTTGAGTAAATATTGAAGAGCATATGTATTACTTGTCTGGATTTGCACAGGCAAAAAACAAGAGCAGTATGAAGTCCCCCCTCTCTGGGCTTCTGTGTTCTGAGCTGCCACTAAAATGTAAAAAGATTGTACTATGATGTCCTATTAGACCTCAAGACTGGAAGGACAGTTTGTATAGAACACAGGCATTTTTCATAATTATGTTGCCTGCAGGGTTACCACCTGCCCTAATTTGATCTGATTAAGGTGAAATGCAAAACTGTCCTCATTTCACAAGTGGAACTGTGCCATGTTCCCTCACAGAGAGCAATAAAATATGCATACAAGTATTGCCACTGCAAGGGAGGAAGAAAAATATTAGAATTAGGTAACAATTAAGATTTCGGCTCCATTACGAAAGCGCAGGTCACATGTATACAGCTGCTCCATTCTTTAGTGTTCTGGAAATGGTTTTCTGTCATAAAATCCCTATGAAAAAGAGAAAATCATAGCCATTCATCCAGATATGTCTGTACTATTCTGTGAGACATAATATATTCCATGGCTTTTTAAAATTCTCTTTTGCTTGGATGGGCTTATTGTCCATGACCATTTATTTTTAGAGTAGCTTCGGCTTGCCTTATAGTCTGAGTCATTTATGTAGCAATTTAAATATTTGTCTAAGCTCTCAGTGAAAGGCTCATGTTGAAGTCTTATAAATGCTGCACAGATTACAGGAATAGCATTTTTTTATGTACTGTTTATACAGAATGACGTCATATCCCGGGGAAAAAAAAAAAAAAGAAATGCAAAAGTAGAAAGAAAAGCATTGCTATTTCTGGGTCACTGAATATTGTGTGCCATTCTCCTTTCTCCAGTAGTAATTTTGTGCATGCTTATGCATGTGTAAGTAAGAGAGCGAGACCTACATGTGTGCTTCTTGGGTTTTCTGTCACTTTTTTTTTGAGCTCAGCATATTGATTTTTCTCTACTGTGGATAGAAAATAACCTTTAAAAATTGCATTTTAATATCCTTGAACACTAGTTTTGTAATTAAAGAGATTGAAAGCTGTGTTTGTTCTCTGGCGCTTGGCCACATCTTTCTTGATGATACAATGGCATATTCTACATTACACAGTCTGTGTAATAACCTCATTTGGTAAAATACAAGTGAGATGGGAATTTATTGCAACATGAATTGCTGAAACTGTTCTTTCTATATATCATTCCCAAAATTACAGGAGGGCAGTTTCCTTAATTCAACTTCTAAGAGGTAAAAGAAGTAATAATTACTCTTCAAACTGATTCTCAGCACTTGAGAGTTACAATATACTTCTGTTATCAAGCCATCAGCTGGAGAACTGCTATATGAACTTTGGTTTAATTTCATCCTGGAAACCTTTTAGCATTTTCTATATTGCACATGCCTAATTCTGGCATTCAGAAATGACAGTCTTGCCCTTCAGTAACCGGTAAATTAAATTCTTCTGTAGTTATTTTTGCCTTGTGTTGACTTTTATCCAGGGATAGTTGGATTTTCCCTGAGAAGACAATCTTGTCTCTTATAAAGTCTCTACCTCATGCTGGAAACCTCCTGACCTCTCACTTGCCTTCTCAAAGGTACTGATCATCATCAAAGGCCAGTGCCAGCATGAAGGTGAGATTTTGAGAGAACAGAGTTTGCTTTAGAGTTTTCAACTACTTTTTGAATAAAAGATGAGAAAACCTTTCATGAATTGAGCTGATTGAGCTACAAACCTACTGTACTGAGAGTGAAGAGCTCCTCTCAGCCCAGATGCCTGCAATGAGATTTTCACTATGAAGGTTTATATGGGCAGAAGCTCTTGGGTCTTTGAAAAAGAAATTCAGAGCAGCTCTGTTGTATCTCAGCTTAAACCAAAATAAAACAACAATCCATCTGGTTATGTTACGAGCCTTAGACTTGCTGATTTTCTGACTCTTTGATGTTATGAATAAATGGTAAGACTAACTTCTGTTTTTTCAGAAGCATTTAAAGGAGAAAATAAATCAGGTTGTTTCTGTAAAATTTAATTTTATCAAAGTCAGTACTTGCATGGAAAGAAGGGAGTAATCTTTTTATTCCTTCTCCTGGAGCTGCTGTATATGAGCAGCAAAGGTTGTAGTTGAGTTTCTCATTACAGATAGACAGCACTGACTTTGTTTTGTCGCATGAGTTTAGTATTCTCATACTAAATACTAAACTAAAAATTCTCATACTAATACTTTACTGTGAATTGCAAGGTTGAATTTATGCCTATAATTTAAACTGGAATATTGAGTATCCAGATGGTACAGACTATCTCTCAAATATGTTTGCACTATTGCATGGTTGCCCTGAAGTCTCAGTCTCTTGGGCAATATTGAATATTTATTTTTTTTTAGAAAATTTCCTCCCTCTGACAGACTCTGTCAACAGTTTGTCACATAGTGGTACAGCATATAGAGAAAACTGCCAAAAATAACAAGCAGTGGCATGCTGGCATTGTGCAGCTCAGTACAATTCAGAGTTTGCATGCTGATGTGACTAAACTGTGCTTGTTCAAGTCTGGTTTAAATATTGTTTAAAATATGCAAAAAAGCAAGCAAGGAAGCAGGTTCTAAACTGAAATGGCAGGTCAATACTCCTGCTGGTATTTTCTGAAGTAAAGATTAATAGAAAGATTCTGTTTCTAACCACACTAACATGGTTCATTACTTCTAGTCATTTGGCTTTAAAGCATCCTTAAAAAAAACCCAGCAAGTAGCAGCACAGTGAAGACCAGAGTTATGTGCAACACTAGAAAGCCAGCCCAGCAGAATTTGCTATAATCTGAGATGCTCTATTTGCTGCCAGTAGTCAAACTTCATGTGATCCTTTTCTAAGTCTATTGCTGCCCCTTTGCAGATTTTTTGCATAGGTGCTTCATGAGAGCATAAATACCTTTTGGTCTTTCAGTGATTGTGAAATTAAGTGCATACAAACAAAAATGTAACCCCACAGGGGTGGGTAACTAATATCTCTGGTATGTTGTCAAAACATGAACTGTATTGTGTTCTGACGATTGTTCATGGAAGTTTCTTGAATATTAGCTTCAGTATCTATTTTCATAGAAAAAAAAAAAGTACCTGTAGACAAGGCAAGGGAATAATCACTGTGTATCTGTTGCAGAAATATTTGGTTTTCTTTCTTGGGGTAAAATTGTTGCACGATTGAACACACCCCTCCCGCCCCGTCACCAATCACAATAGATAATCGAAATAGCAATTGGAAGTCAAAGTCTGAATTAATGGGTCAGAGAATGTCAGTTTGCAAATGTGGCTTGAATGCATGATCAACATTGAGAATTCAAGAGGTAAATAAATAAGGCCTTTTGTTAATAATAGATCAATAGGTAAACCTAGTGATTAGAAGCTGATTTCATGAGAGGCTTTTGACTCCAGTATGTGATTTTTATGATTAATAATGGTTAGCAATAATTGATCATCTAGATAAATTTGTGTGCCCACATGAATCCCTAGCTTTTTAAGACCTGCAGAGGTAAAGCTTGGGACTTGAGGTGACAAATTATTCATAGAATAGTTTTATCACCTTTCTCTCTTTAAAGATTAAATCTTTTTTATACAGAGGAAGATATCTGTAATCCTAGTGTAAGTCTACAAATTAATTAAATTTTAAGTTTGGTTACATTAGAAAATTAGGTAACAACAGAGGGAAAAGCCTCAATAATTTACTATTTACAAAAGTATTGCTCATGAAGGTTGTAAAAAGAAATTGTGAAAATTATTATAATAATACCCTTCTGTGGGATCTGTGAGAAAACTTTTTTACACCTTTCAGAATCCACAGGCATAAGCAGTATTCCAAAGACAGGCTTATGTGCCTATATTCTGTAAATTACATACTTGATATTTTTCATATCTTTTTCTCTTTTCAGCAAAATATTTCTGCATTCTAGACACTCTTGTTAGTTTTCTCTTCGTTCATATTCACATAACATCAAAAATGAGAAAAGGTCATCTGAAACATCAAAACATTTAATTAACACAAGCACAGTGATGTCATTTCATACTTTGAAAATCACTGTCAGTTCCCATAAGAGTGACCACACTGTCACCAGCACAGGCTTGTTTTTCACTGGAAGAGACACAGACAGCAGAATGGTGATTTTTTATTTTTTTTTTTACACCAATATTCCAATTAGTTGAAGAGGTTGGAATAGATGGGAAAAATAACATAACAAACAAATACATCAGAATTATGGTATTTCAAACCTGGTTTGGGTGAAAGTCTAAGCCAATTCCCTCCTTGCTGCCCCTTTATCATTACCACTGTTATCACACACAGTGCAGGGCTCTGCTCTTCCCATCGTTCCTGCTCAACAGAGTTGTCTGGGCTGGACTGGGCTGAGTGAACCCCCACCTTGCATATAGAGTTTCCCCTGCTGTGTCCCATTGTAGCCAGAGGTTGGCTGTGCCCGGGATAGATACCTACTGTAAAAAGCACCTCTGAGCTACAGCCTTCCCTTGCCACCATATATTGCAAGTATTGCCATTTCCACGCTTTTAGAATTATTTTTGTTGTTAATACTGAACATTTTTGTTATCTGCACTCAAGTCAAATACAGTTCTACGTGGAGCAATCAAAAAAAAAAAAAAAAGACACATGCATTAATTTTCTAAGCATGAAGTGGTTATTCTCTTGTATTTGAAACATCTTTCAGTTGCAAGCTCGGTTTAGCAATTAGCACTGCAGAAAGATATCCTTTGAAGGACACTGATAGTTATTCTTACATGGTGATGTTCAGAGCTCACAAAAGGATATCTGCTTTTCAGAATTAACAAGTGTTGATGCAGACATAAATTTTAAAGTGCGAGAACTAGAAGTTACACTGTGTTCATAATGTAAATGTTCAGTTTGCACAGAGCTAAATAGGATGGGAAAATTTACATGCTCAGAGTGAAGCATGTGCAGAAATGATGGAGATTACATCTGTTGAGTGGAAACTAAGCTCAGCTAACCTCAAAAGTATAAAAGTTACTTGTGTAAATCTTAACTCGTTGCCTTAGTCTGCTCATTTAATGGAGATAAATGAATAAATTTTTGGGGCCTGCCTCAGACCACAGGAATTACCCTGTCAAGGTGTGTATTTCCATCTATTGATGTAAAAATGAAGCATGCAGTGAATATATTTGACTCATATAGCCATTATTTAGATGCTTAAATTCAGTGAATTGAATTTCATCCAACTATACCATTTGGGGAAAGATAAAATTTAAAATGCAAAGCAGGAAATAATGCTAAGAACGTATGGTAAGTGTAAGCACATGATCCTAAAGTAGAGATATATATGCTTGTAGCTACTGTTGATGAAGACATATGATTTTTTGTGATTCTCTGAGGCTAAAATTCATCCAGGGCCTATCTCATCCCCCAGCCAGGAGCAGGACAGCCAGAGCCACCAGCACAGTCGCAGCACTGGGCCCAGGAAGACAGGGACAAGTTGAGGTTGGGACTGAAGATGGGACAAGGTGGGCCTGGCTGGGTGGGCCAACATGGCTGGGCAGGGCAGGGCTGTGGGGAGCTGGAGACTGAGACCATACTGCTTCAGATCTGCCCTGAGGGCCCACATGAGGTCCTGAGCTGTGGGGAGCCTTTGTGCAGATGGGCAGGGACACTCAGGGCTAGTGGTACCATCAGGGCCTTGGCACTTGCATTGGTTCTCAGCCAGCTATATTTGTTAAGCAGTCTTTTTTTTTGCTTTTACTTTGCCAATTTATGGTTTAATTTCTTCCTTTGCATTCTCACTGGAGAACGTAAGTCATACAAAGTGATAATTTTAAGCTAAACCAAAACCAGAAGCTAATTCTGTCTGAGAAAAAAATATGTGAAGACTTGGGTAATTAAATCGGTAGTAGTTAATTACAAGTGTAGCTGAAAATGTGTGTTCCGACCAGTTGAAATCAGGGGATTTATGACGTTATGAGACATTAAACTGTCCTTCCTAAATTTTACTTCTTTATTCTTCTCTTGGAGATACATAAACTTATATGAACAGATTAAAAATACTTTTATATCTTTATGAAGAGAACACCACAATGTAAAATGTAAATTAGAATCACATAATCATAGAATTGTCAGGGTTGGAAGGGACCTTAAAGCTCATCCAGTTCCAACTGCCCTGCCAAGGACAGGGACACCTCCCACTCGGTCAGGTTGCTCAGAGACCCATCCAGCCCGGCCTTAAAAACCTCCAAGGATGGGACTTCCACCACCTCTCTGGGTAACCTGTGCCGGTGTCTCAGCACCTTCATGGGGAAGAAATTCCTCCTAATGTCCAATCTGAATTGACCTATCTCTATTTTTAATCCATTCCCTTTAGTCCTGTCACTACCTGACATCCTAAGAAGTCCCTCCTCAGCTCTCTTGTAGGCCCCTTTAAGATACTGGAAGGCCACAATAAGGTCAACCCAGAGCCTTCTCTTCTCCAGACTGAACAACCCCAATTCTCTCAGTCTGTTTTCACAGGAGAGGTGCTCCAGCCCTCTGATCATCCTTGTGGCCCTTCTCTGGACATGCTCCAGCATGTCCATTTCTTTCCTGTAACAGGAGCTCCAGAATTTCAGGTGGGGTCTCACAAGAGTGGAGTAGAGGGAGAGAATCACCTCCCTTGACTTGCTGGCCACACTTCTCTTGATGCAGCCCAGGATACAATTGTTTTTCTGGGCTGCTAGAGCACACTGTTGGCTCATGTGGAGCTTTTCATCCACCAGCATCCCCAAGTCCTTTTCTTCAGGACTCCTCTCAAGCCAGTCACTGCCCAGCCTATATCGGTGCTTGGGATTGCCCTGACTCAGAGGGAGGACCTTGCACTTGGCCCTGTTGAACTTCATGAGGTTGGCATGGGCTCACTTCTCCAGCATTTTAAGGTCCCTCTGGATGGCATCCCCTCCCTCCAGCATGTCAGCTGCCCCACAGAGCTCGGTGACATCAGAAA
This sequence comes from Ceyx melanurus, assembly GCA_024611195.1. Taxonomy (NCBI): domain Eukaryota; kingdom Metazoa; phylum Chordata; class Aves; order Coraciiformes; family Alcedinidae; genus Ceyx; species Ceyx melanurus. The sequence continues at coordinate 194,721 of JANHGL010017454.1, forward strand.
ACTTGTTGAGGGTGCCACTGTCCATGGCTGACAGTGCCTCTCAATGCCACTGGCCATGGCGCTGACAAAGATGTTAAACAAGACTGGTGTCAGTACTGATCCTTGGGGGCCTCCACTTGTCACTAGTCTCCACTTGGATATGGACCCATTGACAGCCACTCTTTGGGAGTGGCCATCAAGCCAGTTCTTTACCTACTGAATTGTCCATCCATGAAACCCATGTTTCACCAGCTTGGAGACCTGAATGCCATGCAGGACAGTGTCAAAGGCTTTGCTCATGTCCAGGTAAATTACATCAGTGGCTCTTCCCATGTCTGTTGATGTTGTGACCTTCTCGTAGAAGGCACAATTAGTCAGACACAATTTGCCCTTGGTGAAGCCATGCTGATTGCAGCCAATCACCTTATTGTTATTCTCCTGCCTCAGCAATGCCTCCAGGGGGATCTGCTCCATGATTTTACCAGGCACAGAGGTGAGACTCACTGGCCTATAGTTCCCAAGTTCATCCACCTTTCCCTTTTTGAATATGGGAGTTATATTTCCCCTTTTCTAGTCAGTGGGAACTTCACTGGACTGCCATGACTTTTGGAAAATAATAGATAGCATTACATAGATTTACAGTTGTAAATTTCTGTACCTTTGAATGTACCTTCAATTCATAAGTGCAGCATTTAGAGTTAAATAAAGCAATATGAGGTTCAAGCAACAACAAAATTATTCAAACAAGTCATCTGAAGTATGATGGAACATTAAGAAGAAAATAATATACTTAAATTTAATTTAAGTAATAAATGCTTAAATAGGAGCAAAGAAATTTCTTGTGGTGAGTTTATAAAGCTGCTGGTGTATCATCCTTTCACAACATAGTTAGTTAGACTCAGGCTCATTCCTAAGGCATCACATCAGTTTTATGGGTCTTACTGCTTTAAGGCCAATGAGCTATGTCAGAAGAAAAAATGGTATGAAAATTCTGAAGATCTGCATCAGTTTTCTATTTCTTATATCTTTCTCTGCCTTCACTTAGCAAAAACCTGTAACAGTCGTTGCCAAGAACATATGAAACACATAGATTTGAATGTGAGATGAAAGAGGGAACTAATAAACAATTTAGCTGCCATTTTATCAGCCTGCAGATGTCCTCAATCCTGTATTTTGGCTTCTGATTAAAGGCAACTGTTCATGCTTTTGCATCATTTCTTTTTAGCACTCTTATGCATAATTGTTATTGATTGCTTTATTTAATATTCCTATGGTTTGCTTTATGTCTGTGGAAAATTCATATATGTCTGTACTTTTTCAAGTAATAATAGTGAAGAGGAAAATGGAAAGTTTCAGTAATTATTGAGACCATTGATTATAAGGGTTTCTGTACTACAGAGGGCATAAAATCTAATCCTCAAAGCATTCTACACAAAATAACAGAAATCTGTAAAGTGCAGATTATTTATTTCATGTGGCCCCTGCTCTTATTGCACATCAGAGATTTAGAAAATACATTTTTCTTTTAACCTTTGATGGCCAGTTTGCCAGTGAACTCACTGGGTGCTGTGGTTTACTTACAGTAATTTTCAAGTCACTGTGTGTTCACATATACATGAATGTGTTGATGGCTATAGGGGTAGTTTTGTGGGTGAGATCACAAATAGTTCTTAATGCTTTTAATCAGCACAGGTATTTTTAAATACCTTTTTATTGATAGAAATATTATTTGTCTATAGGCTTTATCTGTAGTGACAATGCAGGAATTTAACATCACCTGAGACTTTTTCAAAACTCTGAGGTATTTGGTAAAAATGGGATACAGTGCTGGAACATGTTTTGTAAAGGCCTTCTTACAGAACAGAATAAATTAAAGTAGAAATAGGAACTATCAGAAATGCATCCAGAAATATACAAAAAGAAAGGAAAATGTTCCAATCTTATTTTCGTTTTCTGTGTTTTTTAATTTCTGGGTTTTTTTCCTTAAATTATTGTTTGACAAGAATAATTTCCATTGCTTCCTGAAATTATTTGTTCAATGTGAAGATCTGAAAGGACTTCTTATGGAAAGAGGGTTGTTAATGTGTGTCAGTATAATTCAGTATTGCACACATTTGACATTTCTGAACTCATTGCTGGAAAGCATCATGCCAACAGTGTCATGATTTTTAAGTTCTCTCTTCCTTCTTTGCTAGTAACTTCAGGATCTCTTGTATAATCAGCTTTTAAGATCCAGAGAAAGTCTGTACTCTGAAAAGATTGAAAACTAGATTAAGTCTGAACAATAGACTACACAAAAAATGGTATCAGGAAAAGGAGGCAGCAGTGGACAACTAGTAACATATAAAACGTATGTGTTTATATATATGTCTATATATATCTTCATACTTTTACACACTTTTTTACAAAGATCCGTGATTCCAAAGTATTTATAGTCTGACATGAAAGAAAGAATGCACATAAACAGTTCATATGAGGAAGATTATATAAATTATGCATGAGGGGAAGTAGGCATTCAGGAAATATGATTTTGAAGAAATAATGGAAAAAGAATCTTTCCCATTTTAAGGACTTTGATTAATAATTGGAAAATATAAGAGGGAAATAAATGATTGGTTGAAGAAGAAGCTGTAAAGACTTTAAAAAGCAAAGACAAGCAGAAAGCAGTTAAGTTGATGTTACAAAGCTAACATGTCAAAGATTAATGTGAAGTATTACATGAAATCATAATTATCCTCTATACCTAGAAATTCCTATATCGGTGTGCAAACAATGCAGGAGTTTTCAGGGAAAATAACATGTGGGGGAAAAAAAATTTAAGTCCTTGAAGGTAAGGGAGAGGAACTGTGTTTTAAGCAATAAGTTCTGATCTGAAACACAGAGAATTCAACAGCTCTGGACTAGAAGTCAGACCTCAGGTCAAGATGTTAGTGAGACAGTGTTGATACACTGGGGTTTGAATGAGCTGAAAGCTGGGGATGGAAATGCCAATGAAAATGCACAGAAAAGTGCTGCATAGCAGTTATTCTGTGGTGAAGTAGTAAGGGCAACTTTAAGTGCACTGAGAACAAGAAACAGAATAGAAATGAGGAGCCTATGCATGAGGGAAATGAGAGAAAATTAAAGGTGATACAAGGGTTGTGGTCCTAGAAGCTGAGTAGCATAAAAACCCATTAAGAAAGAATCATGCAGAGCTAAAACTCAAACACTCATATGTCAATATCCTTGTGTATGAGAGGAGGGAAGAGGTGAGTGGCAAGAAACCTATTAGAATATCCTAGGTGCTATTAAATAGGAAGAAGTAGTAATATTTAATTAAAGTGAAGCCATTAATGGGTAATTCTTACCATATGTTTAAACCATGGCCACCTTAAACCTTGGCTACCTTTGAAAGGGCTTGCTGATCAACTTCTGTTGATGGTGCTTTCTCCACCTCTATCTCCTCTGAATGGAGAGAAGTATTTACCAGCAAGAAGCTGATTTGAATATAATTTAAATCAGTTCCCTGAGTATAAAAAGTTATACCAGTAGAAGATTTGTACTAGTATCTTTGTGTCTGTAGGGGGATTGCCTTTTTAGTTATGTTGCTGGCAACTATAAAGGCTTTTCCATTTGTATCCCTAAGACAATTCTTCCAGCAGAAGTTGTGAGTGTAGGCTGTGCCTCGTTGGCTTTGGGTGAAGCCAAAGTGCTGATGGAGATTTCCTGGCAAATGTCTCCAAATTCATTTGCATCTTTTTAATGGCAGTTGCTAAGATGGAGAGGTAACTATTTGTAGTTGCACCAGCAGAACAGCAGATTGATAAAAATCATCGTTCCTCCCACGTTCTGGGGAGAACGATGCTCCTAATTCCTTTTAAGGAATTTTCTCTGTTCACAAGCAGATGCCTCATTTTATGGTAAGAAGAATGAAGCCCAGATTGCTTTCCCAGTCTGCACTTTTATCCCCTTGCCAGAAATGAGTCTAGTAGTGTACAAAAGTGAGCAGTAGCCTTGTATTTCATCATCAGGAAGGTAATCACACTCTGAGCAGGTCACTAAAGTGCGTGGTCTCTATCAAGACATGTTCTTTCTGGTACAGGTGTGAAAGTCTGTAGTGATTGAACATTAATCTGATTGCAAAGATCTGGCAAATCACTCCCTGTCTGCATAGTTGGTTTGTGTATTACACCTGTGGGTGACAACTGCATATTTCTGAAATGGGTGACATTTGTGACAGCCAAAATTGAAGTGGTCTGTGAGGCCTATGAAATCCTTCAGAGAGTTGGGGAAAGCCAGTATTCCACTTAGAAATGAGTCCAGATCTAGTGTGTGAATCAGAATTCAGCTTTGGGCAGCTCCAGGGTTCTGATGTGAGATCCTCTTTTAACAGCCTTTTTGGCTTACACTAAGGGACTGGCGGTGTCTGGCAGACAGTGCTGCCCTTTTCATCTTGCTTTTGTTTGTAGTCCTTTGGGGAAAGGGCTAAAATATTCGGAATATAACCTTTCTAAGTGTTCTTGGTAGCATACTCAGAAATGTGGAAGGATTATTTGATAGATGGTTTTCAGCATTCTGGTGCCCACAGAACCATGGCTAATCTTTCTAATCTTCTTTAATGTAATCTGTATATTCTATCCTATCTGCATTTATGTATCTGCTGAAACTGCAGTGACAGGAAGCTCTAAAATGCCTATTTTTATTTCCAACAGCTGGCTGTCCGGATTCCTTGATTAAAGAGCTTCATCACTTCAGGATTCTGGGAGAAGAGCAGGTGAGTTAGCATCTCAAAGGCAGCATCTTGATGTCATGGAAGATAGACACTAATGAGACAGTTGCATCTCTCTCCAGGGAGGCAGAGTGTATCTCATGACCCCCAATGACCTGAAACGTGGGGAAAAAAACAACACAGGAGATGTATGTGAGATTTTTTTTTTCCATTCTATCCATCAGCCTTGACAGGTTATTAATTGCTACATCTGCTATCTGACACAGCTTTTCCTCTTTCAACTAAAGAAGTAAACAGGCTTTCTAAAACAGCAGATAGGCAAACAATCTGACTAAGGGATTGATACTTACAGCTACCTATGATATTAGACATCTCTTTTTGTGGCCTTTTTTATCTTTTAAAAAGTGGAGGTTTCATTCATAATTATAGCCTTGCTTGAGTCTCAGAAACCTATTTCTATAGAGGGATCTTAGGAAATATGCTTAACATTTAGAAGATAGCCATAGTTATTATTTTGTCAATAATGAAATTAATGCACAGGGATATTAAGGAAATTGCCCTATTTCTCAGAATTTAAGTTGAATTTTCAAATGCTTAACATGTCTGAAATTCAAATTCTTTTCAAAGTATCTCTTCTAATCTCTTGATTATAAAGCCTAACTTCCTAGCATAGAGTTGCAGGTACTAGGGACCAAGGACCTGAAAGCTCAGCATTAGTGTGTTGTACATGAGAATAACTGCAGTTTTTAATGAACCTGGCACCAAGGTACTCTCACAAGGTTGTATCATGGCTGTCACAGAGGTAGGAGAAGCTCCTAAATGTTAATTCAAAATGTGGTTTCTTATTAATATAATCAGATTATATTGTTATGATGCTTCTCCTTTCCCTGTCACTCTTCCTTTTTTTTCATTACAGCTGGGGCTGCTGGTACATTTTCTAGACTTCCAGTTTTCCTCTACCAGCCCCCAACTTCAGTTGTTATACAAAGTGAAAAGCCTAATTCCTCAGGGATTCAGCTTTTCCTCAGCAAGAAGGCAGCATGAAGGGGTGTGTGAGAGGGTTTGTCTGACAGGAAGGTAAAAAAAGACAGAAGACAAACTAGGCTGAAGGAGATACTGGAAGCAGGGGTCTGGTAAGGCTGAGAATTTAGGAAGAAGAAATAAAAGAAATTATGACCAGGATTGATGGGGCCAAGAGAGTGGTTAGGGCCAGCTGACAAATAGAAAGCAGATTGAGATAAAGCGTGGGTATGAGGCTTGAATTATTCCATAAACTCATACAAGTATAAAAAAATTGCAATTATATTCTGTCTCTACAAAACCATTGCTATCATGAGTCTACTGATGACCTCAGAAAATCTTGAAGTTAGCACACACTTTGACAGTTAAAGATGGAGCAAAACCAAGGTTAAAAAAAAAATACATGTAAATAAAAAAAAAAGGAATTTCATGCAAAGTCCTTTATTTGCATGTCTATCTATTTATTATATTTATTTAGTTATATATTCACTTTTAAAAAATATTTAGTGTGTCTCTGTTGTCAAGTGTACTAGGTAGAAAAAAATCTTTTTTTATTATTATTATTACAACTCAGTTTACAATTTCAGTATTATCATCCAACATATATTTTCTTCCATTCCAAGCAACAGAAAAAGAATAATAGGAGCATGTTACTGCTTCGTGTCCAGTCTTGATTTATTTTTAAAGTGCTTATGTATTTAAAGCCAGATTATAAAAGCAGAATGGACTATTGTGATAATCTGTTCTGATCTACTTTAGGATACACATTACATGACTTTCTTGGATTAATTCTTGTTTAAACTGGAGTATATTGCCTAGAAAAACATCCATTCTTTGTTTACCAATCACTTGCAGACATTAAGAACCTATTATACCTCTCAGCAGTGAAAGATAAAAATTTCCCAGCTTCTTTTCTCTCCACTCCTCTACCACCACCAGTATGTTCCTTTTATAGCCTATCTCCCATTCCTCAGTGTCCAGTTCCTTTACATTTCCAAATCCCTTTGTCCTGTCACAAGGTAATAGGTGATCATTGTAATAAAAAGAATTACTTCAACCTCTGAATGCAACTCAGAAGAAGCTAGCAGACCTTGGAAACAGAACTGAAAAAATGACTTAGAATGCAAAAGGAGTCTGTCCATCAGGCTGTCAGACATGTATGTTTCAGACATAATGGAGGAACCTTTCAGTATGAAGTGGACAGCCCCACTGGAACTTGTGGGTTCCAGTTAAACCAGAGGCTACCCAATTAGGAATTTCTCTTCTAGAGATTTCTATTTATTAATCTAAGAGGTGCCTTAGTGTACTGGACATGTAAAACAGCCTGCTGGACATGTACCACTGCCATGACTCGTACTCCCTCAGGAGTATAGGTTACAGGGAATTAATTCTCTGTAAAGTCTGTTTTTTAAGGTTTAGTTGCAGGAAACAGGATAGTTTTTAAAGAAGGAATTGTATTTACACTTTACAGAAAGTGGTAAGCATAGACTCCACGGTGCAATAGATTCTGTGTGCACATCATGCACCAGGGAAGCTTCCAGAGTAATTGGCTTAATGTGCAACACAAATACATTTACAACAGATTGCTGCCCCACTTGATACTTGACCCTTTGAGAAGGTGCCAGAGAGTCTGCCCTAGAAAAGTCTCAAAAAAGGAGTTTTGGCTGGTTTATTTTGAACCTCCTTTTCACAGACTGTCCCAGTGCACAAGGCAGAGTCTCCTGGACATGCAGTCCTAGGGACTGTCAGACCTGAAGCTTTCTAATTGTCCTTAGCTCTGTTTTCTCCTGTGATTTGAGCTCACTGTTCATAACCCATCATTTGCCCTTAGCATAATGGATGCAGCCCAGCATGCTGGCTAACTGCTTCACTTCACAGGTGCCTGAGATAGATTCAGGATTGGGATGAAGGTTTATTCACTGGGAAGATATTGAAAAATAGCACAATATAAGCAAGTTAGGCTCTTGGAGTAGCCATTTGCCCTGACAGGCTGCCTGTCTCTGCAAGTAAATGCAAATGGTTTGACAAATGGTGATGGTACAAACTGCTTACAAAAATATATTAAAGATGCACTAAAATATAGGCTCTGTCCAAATACAGTGGATGGCAGGTAATTCAACAAGCCAGACACAGCAGAGAGAACACTTTAATTCAGACCTAAACACTGCAATAAACCAACACAGCAAGATGACTTGCAGTGAACTGGAGTCTCCCTAATGACTCTCTGAGAAACTTCTCTCTTCTCCCTAAAGTGCTAAAAAAAAAAAAAAGAAAAAAAAAATCTTGTTTAATTGTTTAAATGGAATATTGTGATTCATTAATAAAATAGCAGCTACATCTGAACGCTGGAAGGGAAAACACGCTGGAGTTAGCAATCTGCTGCTGTACCTGAGTGCCCCCAACAGGTCACAGCACAGACGAAGCAGATGACAAGCCAGTGGCAGGAAAAGAAGCTGCTAAGTAATGTATAGCCCTGCTTCTCTGCTCCATCATCTGCTGTGACAACTTCGCCCAGTGTGTTGGCCAGTTTCTGGATGTTTTGACACGGGAATGATCCATTTTAACAGATCTCTCCCATCAGCTGCTACTGTAACTCATATCACTGCTCACTTTTTTTTTTGTTAGAGATGTTGTGCATTGCTGTATCCCTGGAATCTGATCAAACCTGATTGGGGGCACTCCTCTGTTATTTCGTTTGGGGGTTTTTTTTCACATTTCCTTGCCAGTTGAGGTGTTCCTTTGCATATGATGATTTGAAAAACTGCAGATGCACATCCCCATGCTGTTCAAAGGTGATGTGGGCTTCTAGTAGGTTTTGCTGTGAGCTCCAACTTTAGTATTAAAAGAACACAGTGTGGACAGGAATCATTTAACAATAATTGAAGCTTTAAAGGAATTTGTATACAATATCTGTGTGTGGCAAAGGGAAAATCCTTTTTTTTCTTACAATACTAGCTAAAGGAATTTTTTTTTTTAAGGGTATGCTACAAAATATTAATGTAAAGTCATTCTTAAACTGATATGTATTTATTTACCTATTCAGGCAAAAGTAATGTCATGTAGCAATTCTAATTAATCAGATGAGTTTAGTGCAGGAAACTGTCAAATATAATCAATTAAATGCTTCTGAAGTATTTGTGGGTCAAGATTTTTTTTATAGCTACACTCAGAAAAACTGTTAAGCTGCCTCTTGGAAATTCACATGCAGGGTTGTGGGTTTAAAAAAAAAAAAAATCACCGAATTATTCTCCAGTTCATAATTACTGAAACAACGATATTTTTTTAGGATCCTCAAATCTGTATCTTCATGTGTAGACTTCCCTAGAGCTTTGTGCTTTCCCACCCAGTCCCCTGGCTTCAGCCCTACTCAATTTCAGTGATACCTACATGTATCTCCCAGTTTCCTTCACTTCGCTGTCTAATATCTGATTTCTGTTCATTTAATTTGGTTCACCTTTTGGATTTTACATTACCGTCCCATCACTCTCTCTAAAACTGATCTCCTGTGTTTAACTCCTGATCATCTTTGCACCACCTTTTTTATAGCTGGAACTACACAACAAACTTTTTAGCCTTGCAGTTTCATGTCTTCTCTTTCCGTCTTGTGCTACATCTGTTTTGTATATCTCCTAACTGCCACCTTCTCTGACTTCAGAAGTAACTGGAATCCATGTGAGTTCCCCACCTTTGTCTCATATGGATTATCAGAACTTTATTTTCTTTGAGTTCTTGTCATAGGCAGGGCATCTCTATTTTCCTCCTCCTTTTTTAATTTGTTGTCTGTGCAGAAGACAAGTAAAAGTAATTTATTTTTGGTTCAACAGATGAAATAAAGAATGGGGAGAAAGAAAGAAGAAGGTACGTGTGATCAAGAGTAATTTAAAGGATATTCTTTTCCTGTCAAAACAAAACAAAAGTAATTTTGTGTAGGACCCAAATTTCCATTTGTTTACTTGTCTGTAACAACTATCAATGAAAAACTCAAGTGCTTCTTAAAACAGAGGAATTCTCTTCTACCCAGTTTTTATTAAATTGAGAGAGAAGGTTTGATCCCCAGTGCTCATATTCTTGGGCTGATGTAGAAGATGGAAATTCTTCCATTCCTTGGATAACTTTGATCCACTTCCATGCAATATGCATGTATTCCCTCTTGTGACTGGAGAAGTGGAATACTGAAAGCCAGTAGCTGCTTCAGTGAGTCTTAGTTGCACAATTGGATTCCTTACAGCAGTTACAGCCAGGGTGGTTGTTACTTGTAGGGGAGAAAGAAATGTGGATTCAGGCTTCACTAGGGTTGGAAAGAACTGGGTGTTTATTTCCAGCATTCAGTTTATTCAAACTGATCTCACAGATACCTGCTGGAATATCACAAATTTCCAAAGGTCTGTAAATACAGTATAAAAACATACATTGTACTTGGTCAACTTTCTTCATTGCATCATATTGCCTCTTATATATTCAGTTTTATTTCCAGTGCAGCCTGCTCCAGTGTTATCTCTTCTCAGTACTTTCTGGTTTCTATTTTAATAGTTCTTACCTTGTGCTTTCTTTCATATCATTCTACAAACTGTACCTTTCTTTCATTTCTTTCCTCCTCTCTACTCCAGTTTGATTGAATCCATGAATTGTTTTGCATTGGTCCAGTCAGGGTTTTGTTATCTAAATATTTTCTTGAGACTGCCTTACCAAGGTTTCCATGACTCTCCAAATTCAGGCACAGTCCAGCTCTCTAGAAGGTGGTTCTCTTTCTGGTCTTCTTTGTGGTGATTCTATGGGAACAAAAAGGAGCTTTCTCTTCCTACTCTACTGTTGGCCAGAAGAAGAGCCCAATAACTCAGGAAAAAATAGATGCTTCATAGAGAACTATGCCAGTTCATTTCTTTTAATCCATATTTTAGATTACACTTTTGTAACTATTTTTCCTAGTCCAATGAGTACTAACGGTTTTGTACTTTAAGTTGTTTAATTACATTACAGAACTAATTTGGGGGTTTTTTTTGTATGTGTATAATACATATAAATAAAGTGCTTAGTCTACATTATGTACTAATAGCCTCCACAATCTAATTTTGAAACACACAGATGGTTATTTGATTTATAGGAGCAGTAAAAACAATCTGACTCCAGAAAGTAGATTTTCTTTCCTCTGAGACTGTTACATGCAGTTAAAAGAAACAAGTAATTGAATTACCTTTCAGAGGTTAGAAATTTTGGCTTTACATCTACTGTTAAACTTTTGTCCAGAGTTCCCTGTGAGGCTACTACTGAGCAGATGCTTTTAGGTGTGAGGGGAAAAAAAAATAAACTGCCCAAAGTGTAAAAGCAAAATTAAAGTAGCTCAAGAAACATGTGCTGTGGCAGAGAGGGTTGGAATAGATGATCTTTTAAGGTCCATTCCTACTCAAACCATTCTGTGGTTCTATGACATTAAAGCATAACTTTAAAATTAAACAACACTTCAAGAAATCACTGTGTTGTCAAAGTGTATTTTGTAACAGTTTTGTACATCCACATGCATTTCAGTTTTGTCTTGGTATCTGAATTTCAGTGTAGCTGAAAAGAATGCAATACGTAGTTAAGCATGTTTTATTCCTGTGTCAGCCCAATGATTTAATTTATATTGCCCTTGGTTTACAACATGAAATGATTGAATTTCCACTGGTAAAAACCTCATGCCATTCTAAGACTCAAGGGAAACCATCCCCATGTCGAAACTAGGAAGTAGGGAATAAATGGTTACTAATATCCAGCCTCCATGTCCATGTTGTACTATAATTTATAATAATTTAGAAAAATAGTTTCTAAAGGCCTTGAGAAGTTTTTAAGATAAAAAAAATTGTAGATTTTAAAAAATATCTGAATATTTTACATCTGAGTTGTCCATATACCTTTACTGGTCTTAGTAGTAGTAATGTTATGGAGTAAATAATTTTTAATGGTTTTTTTTGGACGGCGAGGCTATGGGTTTTTTTCCAAAGGACCATTGAAATGTATGCTTTTATTGTCAGTTCATCCACTCTTTATCTACTTCTATTTCTGAGGATCTTATAACAGTAGCATATACATGTCTGACATGCTTTGCTCAAAAGCTGCTTCCTAGCAGTAGATACCTGGCTATTTCTGTGAAATTTTATGCCCCTCATTACCATTTGATGTCCTCATGACTATTAATGGTTTTTGCTTCTTAACATGACAGTGAAATCAGCAAGTATCATCCTTCCTCTTTACAAACAGGGAACTGATGAGAAGCATAGATTACGAACTGAGGTGAAAACCACAGGAAGGCTGTGCTGCTGCCAGGAATGAAACCTAGTGCCATGAATGCCAGTTCTGTAAACCTCCCCATATATTCAACATTGTAAGAGGGTTTTTTTTCCCTGAAAAATAGAGATATTTTTTCTCCTTGTAGCATTCAGAACCATTTAAGATATGTTAAATGCATCTCTAAATAGGAGACACATTGATAATAATTGAGTAATAGATACTGTGAAATATCCTGAATGAGTTAATCTTTTAATGACAGCTCTTTACATGTTAGATATCTTGCCTGTTAGTTTCCTCATCTCCAGCTGTAGTACTTCCACAAGTTGATTCACCCTACCAATGTTAAGTATGGCAAATGTGTATACCTTCTACTACATGTTTTAGTTGGTTGCTGGGTTTTAAGTGAGTTGGGGTACAGGCACAAGGAAAAAGAAATTGTAAAATGATATATAGATATAGATATAGATATAGATATAGATATAGATATAGATATAGATATAGATATAGATATATCTGGGCTTTGAAGGCAGAAGACAGTCTAGGTAACTAGATGTCTAGATGTGCAAATGCATTTAGCAGCATCCTTCCTATATTCAAAGTGATGCTTTTTTTGGCTGTTACAGTATGAAATCAAAATGTGAGTGCTATTCTGATTTGGCATAAGTCCTGTGCTGAACCAGCATAAAATGTTCTATTGATTGGCCAGAGCAGAATGGCTTTTATCCACTTTGCCAGCAGGTAGACTACGCAGTTCTGTTCTCTAACAAGACAGATTCATTCTTACACAGCTGCTAGTACTGTGTATTAAAAGAAAAAAAAAAAAAGAGGGGAATCTCTCCATGCCCTTTTATGCTTTATGCCCCTTTATGCTTTTATGCCCTTTTATGTCATAAGTTAATGACTGGAAAGCATACCCTTTTCTTCAGCTGAGAATATAATGGAAATGCTGACAGAATCTCAGCTACAGTGTCACTGCTGTTTGCCTCTGTAATGAGATGCTGCTAAGAATCCCACATCCAGCACAATGTTCCCTCTTAACAGGGTAAGACAATCACCATACTCACCTTCAGGTTCAGGCTCTGCCTTGCAGAAAAATTAGGTTGCAGAGAGTTTTGCAGCTGTGGTTACCTATATTTCTGTTCAAGGCCAACAGAACAACTCAGAGCAATCAGTGTGTATTTAGTGCAAGGATCACAAACTTAACTGAAACTTGAGTCCAATATTAAGAGTTTATGCCATTACTCTTGATTAAAATGTAATAATAACATAGAAAAACATCAGTGACTTAGTGAGCCTCTGCATTCAGGGAGACTTTGCAGACATGTCATGTACATTTCTCAAAATATTGGTGTTTTCCATATTCAGGATGCTTAATTCAGGATTTTTGGCTGTTGTTCATACACTGAGTGAAATTTTGAAGGCACTCTCATTTTATATTTTGCTATTCTTTGAGAGGACATTTGCTTGGAATTTTTATTAATTGATTAAAAAAAAGGATACTTTCACTTTAATTTTTTTTTTCTTTTGTGTCACTATATTACAGAGTTTTAAGAAGTTGCATGCTACTTTTAGAAAGCCAGTATAACAAGATGTGTTATGGTGACATTTGCAGAAGTATTTCCTTAAATGTACACAGAAAATACTCAGTGAAGGCCCTGTCTTTGTAATTTAGTATTCTTCTTTGTATGTTTTTAATATCTCCCTCTCTGGAGATACTCAAAACCCACCTGGAAATGTTCCTGTGTGTCCTGGTCTAGGAGATCCTGCTCTGGCAGGGGGGTTGGACTGGATGATCTTTCAAGGTCGCTTCCAGCCCCTGACATTCTGTAATTCTGGATGATTCTTGTGTATGATGGTCCTACTGCTTCCTTGTGGGATTTCTTTGGAAGGGGTGCAAGTTGGATAAATTATTATTTTTTTATCCCACTCCAAAAAAAAAAAAGGAAACTGGATGTTCATGAGCAGCTATGGGATAAAAGTTTATGAAGCACTAAATAGTTGTGGGTTCTGTAACCTAAAGCACTATTTTGTTCCTCTAGCACACCATAAAGTCTTTCTGCTTCTGGAGAAAATTCATACTACTCCCTTCTTCTTCTGCCCTTACAGATTTTCCTGTTTTCTTTGGGGTATTAGGACCAAATGCTTTCATTTATTTCACTCCACAGTGGACCAGATTTATAGGAGGATCTGAAGCCTGGTTTACAACGGTTATATTGCCACTAGTGTAGAACTGCAGCAGCTCAGAACTCTGCAGTGGGTGTGATTTCCATGTAGGCAGTGTGATTTGTACTAGCTCAGCTTATCTCTGCCTGAAAGCAGGCTAAGTTAGACGAGGAAAAATTATTGCAATGGCATCAATCATTTTAAAGTGGGCTATTTCTGTCAGACAGGATACACTGAGCATGTTATTTCATAGTGCTGTGTGTCAGTGTCTCCAGCATTAAAATGGCAGCATTTCCATAGCCTTTTTAGGTTATCAGAATGGAACTAGAAGAAAGCTATAAAAACCAAGAATATTTTCTGGGAGATTCTGGAGTGAAACTACACCAAATATTGAAATAAATGTATAGCATAGAATTATTTTGCTCATCAGTTTAATTAAATTTCTTTTGAAAATAAAGTTGGCAGGGCAATTTTTACTACCTTACTTCCAGCTGTAGATCCTTGTGGGGATTTGTGTTGTTTTGTTGGTTTGTTTTGTTTGTTTTTTTTTTCAATCTGTATACAGCATTTATCAGTATTTGGTTTTGGGTTATACTTACAATATTTACAATTTCTTTTTGTGCACTATGAGAGTTCTTGATGTTACTTACAGAAGCACTCTACTGGTTTCATTATTTTAAATAATGACATATTTAAAATCATAATATTATTATATAATTATATATTAAATAATAAATATAATAATATTTATTATATCCTCCA